>JACXGI010017625.1:0-14239 GCA_016801175.1 Esox masquinongy
AAATCTATGCCAGCTTCATCACTGATGTGAAAAATTCCATTGGACTCGAAGTCCAACCAACTTTTCTCAGCTATTCAGAGCTACAAGAAGACAGACAGCTATGAAAGCCTGGTGGGCACAGTAGTGAGTTTGTTAACTGAGAAAAATGAAGACTTTAACCTCCTTAGCAGTAAGTTGTCAACAAATGCCTTGTTTTTGACTTAATGGAAAACACAGTTCTTAACATTTTCACCTAAAACAGAAATTAAATCTTGACAGTGAAGATCCATTTTAAGAACCATGAAATTATGTGGTATGAATATGATGTTTGTTAATATTTTTTGTTGTCCTTTATCCCTAAGCATTTGCCCCGTTTATCCGTCCTCACCATAAGAAACAGTATAAAGAGATGCTGGACGCTTTGATAGGTGATTTAGGATCAAGTGCTTCATCTGAGATTTCAACACCGCTAATGCAAGGTGAATGGATATTTCCCAAGTGTGAAATGTAATTGTTACTAGAATAACTTATAATGATTAAATTGCATTAATTGACATAAGCACTATTTTAACTATTCAAGCAAAGTAGTTGATGAACCAATGAAACCTATTTCATTGGCTATTTTGAAAACAGGGCTTGTTTGCAATGTTTGTTTTAATTGAATAATGTGATAAAATGACTTTCTACTTCAGATAATGTTGCAGGAAAGACCAATGAATTGAAGATATTAATAAAAAAGTTTAATCATTTAATAATTTGTCATCCATTTTTGATATTCAGTTTCAACACCAGGGAATCTACAAAAGAAGATCTCATCTTACTTTCCCAGCAGCCAGAGGGACTGAAAGCTGTTGGAAGAAGAACCCCCCCCCCCCCCAACCAAGAAAAATCTCCATTCTATATGCTATAGCTTTGGAGGGTTTTTTAACTATTGAATGAATATCACTTGGAATAAATACAAGTCAGTTATTGAAATTGTTTCCCAATGTAATATTTTTATTGAACTGTTCATGTGATTAATTTTTCTTTGTGTTTACTTTTTCATTATTTTATTATCAATTGTGACGTTTTTTTATTCACTACACATCCAGTTTTTTATTATAAAGGGAGCGGATTTGTCTTTATTTATAGTCAACTGAATTGACATAATAATAACACCTTGAAGGAGCAGGCAAATTGTACATTATTAGTAGGTTAATTCCTTTTTTTATTTTCTCTGGCTGCCACTATTGAGAAACGAAATAATCTAAACATACTTTGTTTCATCCATATATTTTAAGAAATTATCAAATTTCTTAAATTTGAGGTAAGTTGGTCTAACTTTTGTTATATAGGAGGAAAAGACAATTTAAAATCCATAGATGTAGGAAAACTGCTATGGAAATGATTATTTAAACAGATAGGCCAAGTCTAGTTAACGCTTTATGTGATTTAAATAATTGTGATTTAAATAATTTATCGACTCGAGACAAAAAGAAGTATAGGTGTATCATTTTGAAACCAATAAATAGTATTTAAGTAGGCCTACTGTTTGCGTAGTGATACGTTTATCCTACTTACGTGTAGTCGATACTAGTTGCATCACGGGGGACGGATATGCATTTGGTTTTCCCAAAGGTGAGTCATCGTATGCCCCTATAAATTCTTAAGATATTTGACATGCTTACTTCAGTGACTTGCTGACTAGAGTTTCAAATGCATCCGGTGAGTAGAATTTTTTTGGTCAAATATAGCGTTTCATTAGTTCCTATAGACAATATATGGTAGCTACAGGTTATCAATTATGGGGTAAAACTTGAAGCTGAATATAACCTAAAATCTAATAGTAGTCTAAGTTGATTGTACTGTCACACCGAAAGACGTAACCTAAAAGTTTTGATTGATTGTAATTCGTAACTTCACTCTTTCTTCCAATAGCTGGCAGCTTTTTTTCTGGCGTTCGTGGTATTCACGTTCTGTGGCGGAAACTCACAAGAGCCAGGCACGTCACCGACCTACATGTGGAGAGATGACGCGACAGGAGATTCCGTCATATGCGACAAATGCGCTCCTGGAAATTACTTAATAAAGCATTGCACGAAGTACAGCAAAAGCATCTGCGGACCGTGCCCTAAGTCCCACTACACAGAGGTCTGGAACTACATTGAGCGCTGTCAATACTGCAGTCGTTTTTGCACAAATGAAGAGATAGAAAGCGTACCCTGCACCCCACTGCACAACCGCGAGTGCGAGTGCAAGGATGGGTTTTACTTGAGACATGGGTCATGCTTAAAACACAGCACATGTCGGCCTGGCGAAGGAGTAACAACTAACGGTAAGTAATAATAGACTAGATTTGGCTACCATTTATAATGAAAATACCTTTTTACTGATGTTTCCATTGAACTCTGCAAACCAACTGCTGCTGCTTTTCCCTCTGGTGTTAAAATACAACATAATGTCAAAACCCATATTTTCCAGGAACAGCACTGTCTGATGTGAAGTGTGAACCTTGCGCAGGGGGTTTCTCTTCTGCCGAGTCGTCCAGTAGTAAAGCCTGTCAGAGCTTCTCTGTGTGTGCTCCAGGTCATACCACTATACCAGGCAATGAGATGAATGACGTTTACTGCTCATTATGTAAGAATGGATCAAGAACAGCTGAAGGTGAGACTAAAGATGCATTGAAAAATCTTTATCCACTAGTCTTAAACATTTGCAGGTTTTGCCCATGTCTTTTATTGGCACACATGGATAAGCGATATGATACTTTTATAATGAAGCAATAAGATTAATATCTTAATGACAATACAACTGAGTGCCTGGATACAGCCCTAAGTCTGGCAATATATCTCAAACCCCATGAGGTTCTAATGTCTTTTATAAACCTGTTACCAATACTATTAGAACAGTAAACATGTTATTTTGTCAGACTAGCATTTACCCAGGTCAGTCAATACAATCAGCATTCGGGGTTCAAAATGTTTTATACAAGGTAATGTTATTATAATGTCTTCTTAGAAAACTAAAAGTGACACAGAAGGTGAAATGCAGTCAATTGAAATGCAGTCAATTAATATTGTCTTGGTCCCTCTACTTTTTTACTCTATATTTCTCTTTACTTACCAGATGAGGCTGTCTGTGATAGGGAGTTGGAAGAATTCCTGGCCATGCAGATTCTCCCACCAAGAAAACACAAAAGACTGGTGACTGCACTCAGGAGGGGTGTGGGTAAAAACTCCACCAAAAATCAATCTGTTTCAGAGCTCCTCACAACTATAAGGACAAAAACTAGTAAACCTTTTGCGGTTCACCTGGTTGATATTATAAAGACAGAAGGCCTGCTCCATTTAAGAAGTAAAATTATTAAATGGTTTCCTCATACAGTTTTATAGGCCAAAAATTAGTTCTAATGTATTGTTCATTGCATATACAACCCCGTTTCCAAAAAATTTGGGACACTGCATAAAATGCAAATTAAAACAAAATGCAATGATGTGATGTGCAAATAATTTAAACCCTATATTCGATAGAAAATAGTACAAAGAAAACATATCAAATGTTGAAGGCTACTCTAGTGAGATCCTGCCAGCTCAGTTGCTAAGATATCATGACATGGACAGACGCCCGGTGTTTTCACTGGAAGGGAGGGGGAGCAGCAACGTGACAGGTGCAGGTGGACTTCGGGACTCAACCATTTTACAGGGAAGGGAGGACTCAAAGATATTGGAACGGGTTACCATAGAGATAAACAACGAAAGTAGAAAAAATATAATACTATTCAATAAAATTAAGAATATATTATAGTAGACACTCCTGACAAACGGGGTGGCAAGACATTTTTGTAGGTTGGCAGCTGCCACCCCAGTAGTTTCGCCAGTGGACAAGGCCAAAAATCAATATGGTAAAATAAAAGTGGGTAAACATGCCGTGTTCCAAATTTTTTGAAACGTGTTGCTGGCATCAAATTCAAAAGGGGCAGGTTTTTTCCAAAAAACAAAATGTCTCAGTTTCAACAATTGATATGTTGTCTTTGTACTATTTTCTATGGAATATAGTTTAAATGATTTGCACATCACTGCAATCTGTTTTTTTTTCTTTTTACGCAGCGTCCCAACTTTTTTGGAAAAGGGGTTGTAATTCTATTTTTATATAGGCCTTCCTTGTCTTGGTTTCTAGTAATTGCTGTATAGATGTCTACCGTTGTAATAAATAAATTATTTAAAAATAACCTGTTGTGAAACTTTTGATATTATATAAACACTCACAAAATTATGTATTTTATATTATCCCTGTTTACTCCGTGTCACCCTAGCGGCACCTCTGCGGCCAGGTCCTGACTGTGGCCCCCAGGCACATAGAGATGCCTAGAGGCCCCCAGCCAGGACCTGGCACATACATTTTGCTAATTATAATCCAATGGCACATAACATAAGCAATCATAATAAATGGAGTATATTATATAACTTCTAGCCCCAAGACTGGGTTGCATTAGGGCAGGTGTTTTCAAAGTCTGAGACAGTGGATACATTTTGATGGACAACCACACAAATGACCAAAATACCAAGATGCTCCTGAAATGAACATCCCACATAAGCCATTGAAAAGACTGGAGGCAGATTGTACAAAGATAGAATTTTCCCAAAAACTTGGTAGTGTTACTGACTCATCCAAAAAGGTTTTGAAACATTGCACAAGACCTTTCCTGCTGTTCAATTGAACCAATTACTTCCGCCCATGATGTGATAAAAACCCAACAGCGTTACAAAATTAAAATAAGCTATTGATCCTTTGTTAATAAGCTATTGATCCTTAGTTTGAAGAACAAAATAATCAACTTGCTTGTGGAAAAGTGAGTCTAGGCATGTTTCCTTCCACTATTGGGCTCTGCCTCCTGCCATTTCATGACCATTTACAGATTTTCTCAATTTCATTCTCCAGTTTTTCTGGGTGGACCGGCATTTTCTTTTGAAGACTGAATTCTTAATATACAGAAAGTATGAAGTGTATGTAACTTTGTAAATATATTTGTATTGTAGTTTACATATACAAAGATCTTTGCTAGCGCTGTGAAAATAAATACATTCCATGACATAATGTATATAACATTTATTTGGCCTTGATGTATATATATATTCATTATTAGAGAACAGCTTGACATGTTATAAAACCTAAAAAAATAGGTGACTGATTTTCCAATTTCTTTCACACCTTCCCTGAAGCTGTCTGCTGCCCCCTGGGGATGAACACCTCACACTTCGAAAACCTGAAGTTAATGGTTGGAAACGACAGGCATCTTGGTCACATTGTCCAGTTAATACTAATTTAATAATGTAGGGAATAATTTTGTGGCGAAATGTCCTTAAAATATAAAAAATGCACTGTAGTATGTAAGCAAATCAACCAACAGAGCAAGTAAACTTGTTGTCTTACTGACATCGGTGGATATTTGGTTTCATTTGTAAATTTCCATATATAGAGAAACTGAATATCCACTGAATGTCCATTATTAGGCTTCCTTTGCCTCGCTCGAGGCAAGAGAGATGGTTTGAATGATAACTATTCAAACCAACCCTCCAACACGTACCCCACAACAGAAGATTTAAACCCAGAGGTTACACTTATGTAGACCTTGGGGACCATCTGTAAAGCAGACTTGACAGACCGCACCAGGGTGTGAGGTCAATGGGAGTTGTGAATTTTTTCATTAGTTCATGTTTAAGGTAGCTGAATATGTCCTTACTACAACAATTTGAATGTAAGAAACTCTAGACATGCAGAGAATTAAGATTAAGACATTGTGGTGTGGTTGCTTGTTAACCAATTGCAGATCAAATCAAATATCCGGCTAACAGTACTGTAACTATGTTGATATATAGCAAGAAACAGTAGACAGGAAATTGGTAGACTATTGATCTTTGATAAACAAAGTATGTGGAAAAGTACCAAACTAAGTGTGTGGAAAAGTACCAAACTAAGTGTGTGGAAAAGTACCAAACTAAGTGTGTGGAGGCAGAAAGTACTAAAACAACTTGATAGGGGAGGCACATGCAAAATAAAGACATTTGACCAGAAAGCAATAAAGGATACAGTGTTTTTTTTTCAGTAATCCAAGAAAGAAATGCAATGCACTCCCATATGCCCAATACAAAAAACACAACCCTTCCCAAAACCAAAACAAAAGCTGGACATCCCTCATAATTTGATTAAAATATTTTTTATGAATAAGGCCCTGGGTACTTTAAATTTGACCTCTTCACCTGGTTTTAATGACAATGTAATTCATTTGAATGCACTTTCTGTTAGTGCCAGTTATGTCTACATCATGCATTATTAATGTCCTCTCCCAGTTGCATGTTCTGACGGGTCAATTAACTGTTGGTATTCACATAACTATCTTGGAATGGACTAACCCAGCAAAGGTATGCAATGGTAGCTTATAATCAGATCCAAAGTACTTCAACAAAGGAAAAAAGCCTGCTTTAAAATAAATTGTGCCAAAACCTACTAATATTGTAGGCTCGAATATAGTATGTAATACAAAGTGTTTTCAGAGAAATACAATATCTCTCAAAGATATTCTCCCCCTTCAACTTTTCCACATTTTATTGTGTAACAACATGAAATCAAAATAGATTTCATTAGAAATTTTTGCCATGAATTAACACAAAAAGTTGTGAGTGCTGGGGCAAAAACAAAACTTTTCACCCCTCAGGGTCCCCAAGACCAGGATCGGGAAACACTGCATTAGGAACTCCAGTGAACTTGTTCATCCATGACTTCCTATTTCAATGCGTTATAACTATGAAATGACATGCAGGCCAAACCACAAAAATGAAATGACACTGAAGCTTGTTGACCACCATAAAGTAAGCAATGCCTATAAAAGCAATAGCCTAAAATACCCACCCCACAATTGCAATTATTTGAAATCAACTGGCTATGCTAATCTGACAGACATTGAATCTCTTTCAACTTGTGTGCTGTGACGTATTCCTTGTGCTGTGACGTATTCCTTGTGCTGTGACGTATTCCTGTGCTGTGACGTATTCCTGTGCTGTGACGTATTCCTTGTGCTGTGACGTATTCCTGTGCTGTGACGTATTCCTGTGCTGTGACGTATTCCTTGTGCAAGGTCTTCAGTTGAAGAATCTTACATCTTCCAGTTTTTCCATATTGCGTCCCACTGTGGGGATACACCAATGTCCCACTCCCAACATAGTGTTGAGTGTTGCTGTTGGCGTGAAATTTGGAATCATACCATTGTGATGCTAACGAGATTAACTGGTCATGTTCGTTCTGTTTCCTCTAGTCAATCCTAGAGCTGCATACTACTCCCCTTTTTCAAATTCAGATGACAGTGAGGATCTTCCATTAAAAGTAATATAAATACACATCAGGAACACCTAATCAACCCTTACATTTTGGCATATAATTTTGTTGTGATAAATTATAGTTTTCTTTCCATAAGAAGCTAGAAAATAAACTTATTTAAATATATACCTTTAAAACAGTATGGAGGAAAGTGAAGGGATATATAAGTAACAAATCAGTCTATGAAGTATAGTCATCTATCAGCTCTGCTCTTCATGACATTAACAAAGGTCCATCTCGTAATGTCACCCGATGGTAATGTCACTAGCAACATTGTTATAAAATATCTTATAAACAGGTGACTTGACATTTATCCTAAGGTATTTCATGGTTTCTACACGAATGGAATAGACATAATGGACTTTTTTGGGTTTATCAGTTTTTGTTGTAACTATGAAATGTGGAGAAGTCCAAGGGACTTTGTGGAGAAGTCCTGGTTCATGGTCATGTTTCATGTTATCTTGATTTAAGATAGGCATTCCTGGTGTGCATACCAAGATTATGTAGTCATTGAGCTTACAAGGTAAATAGGTTTTATGTAGGCAGACAAAGCATTGAGTCTTGGGCATAATGCAGATGAGTGGCAGGGAAAGCATTAGAGTAGCAATCCAAATTCATTTTTGACCTGCCCTCTATAGCCAAGGTATCAATTCAACCCTGAGTAAACATGCAGTCTCACATTCAAAGTAACTAATATTACCTTCTATTTTCTTTGTTAAACATGCTTAACTGGAAATGTAAAAAGAAAGCATTGGGACATGCTGAATTTCTGGGAAGTAATGTATTCCCTTCACTAGAATATGAAGTGCTGTGAAAACCCCACTAATGATTCAATGTTATCATACCACTCAGGTTCTGTGTTATTTTGCAACTATGAGCATTCTATTTTATTTTTTGAGAAACAACTACTCAACATACAGTAAATACTTTTGAAATTTTACTAGGTTATTTGATGGGTTTTCGTGACAATTTGCTTATGAACATGTTACACAGCATGACATCCTTTGCTTATTTCAACATCAGACAGGGTGCAGCAGGGTGTGGTGAAAAAAAACAGTTATTGAAGCTGTTTGCAAAGTTTTCACAGTATCATAAAAATGTGTTTCTCACATAACATTTTATGACAGGTTACACTTCAGTTCTGTCTGTGCATCCAATTCTCAAAATGTATTTTGGGATAGCTTCACTAGTGCGTCTCTGAGTTACTTATAGGCCGCAATACATCAAAACCTGGTTTGAATTACTACTACTATAATATAGCCTATTTGAAATAACTTATAGGAGTAGTATGTTATTAGTGGGTCTATTTGAACACACTTAAGTAGACTAATTACTATGTTAGAAGTAATTAAATACTATTTAAATATGTTGTTAATACCATTTAGTTTACTGAAGTTCTACATAAGCAGTTCCAGAATTATTCCCTTAGGAATACAATTTTTTTGTCTTTGTGAACTAGCCTAGACAGTGTGTGAATTACAGTTAGAAACAAATGACCAATCATAAAGGGACAAGATTTTTTCATCCAGGACTAGACTTAATCTGTGTCAAGAAAACCGGCACATTCGGTAAAATTTTTTTTTTTTAAGTCTTAACTGAGGTGACATACCCAATGTTATCCTAATTGACTGAAATATTATGATTAATAAAACCTTGCGGCAAAACTCGAAATAAACTTATTACACCATTAATTTCTTCCATAGGGAACTTTTACATCACTTCAAATATGGTCTGTATTTTGTGTAGGCTTATACTACCTCAGCATTTTGATATCTGTGTAAATATCTCCCGGACAAGATTACATTTATTAATAATGGCTAAATACACTATATGGCCAAAAGTATGTGGACACCCGACCATCACACTTACATGAGCTTGTTGGACATGCCATTCCAAAACCATGGGCATTGATATGGATTTGCCCCCCCCCCCCATGCAGCTATAACAGCCACCACTCTTCTGGGAAGGCTTTCCACAAGGTTTTGGAGTGTCTCTGTGGAAATTTGTGCCCATTCAGCCAAAAGAGCATTTGTGAGGCCAGGCACTGATGTTGGACGAGAAGGCCTGGCCTGAAATCGCCGTTCCAATTTATCCCAAAGGTGTTCAGTGGGGTTGAGGTCAGGGCTCTGTGCAGGCCACTCAAGTTCCTCCACACCAACCTCGTCGAACCATGTCTTTATGGACCCCGCTTTGCGCACAGGGGCATATTCATGCTGGAACAGGAAAGGGCCTTCCCCTAAATGTTGCTTTCATGAAGCTCCCAATGCACAGTTCTTTTGCTGATGTTGTTTCCAGAGGCAGTTTCAAACTCTGTGGTGAGCGATGCAACAGATGATATTGTCGATTTTCTATGCGCTATGTTCTTCAGCACTCAACGGCCCCCCTCTGTGAGTTTGCATGGTCTACCTCTTCTTGGTTTGGCTGTTGTTGCTCCTCGATGCTTCTACTTCACAATTACAGCACTTAAAGTTTACCATGGCATCTTGAAACATCTAGTAGGGCAGAAATTTCACAAACTGATTTGTGGCAAAGGTGGCATCCTATGAAAGTGCCACGTTTCATGTCACTGACGTCTTTAGTACCACCCATTGTACTGCCAATGTTTGTCTATAGGGATTTCATGGCTATGTGCTGGATATTATACACCTGTGAGCAATGGTTGTGGCTGAAACAGCTGAACTCAATAATTAGTAGGAGTGTCCCCATACTTTTGGCCATGTAGTGTATAAGCAAATATATATTTGGGGTAGAGTTAATTGAAGCAAATATGTTGAAAAGTCATTTGGAGATTCCAAAGGTGGGGGGCAAAAAAAATCTGAACCCAGTAGAGACAAATAGTATTCATGTTATTAGTATCTATTGTTAACAGATTTTGGGACCATGTCAAATCATTTATATAGTTGTAGGTCAGGAGAGAAGAATCTACAGGATTTTACGGAAAGCCAACTTACTTTTGAATACCACACAATTACATGTAAAATGATCTTTGGTCAAATGATCAAAAAGTGTCTAAAAATGTGTTTTAAAAGTATTTTTCCTATACCCCATCACCTACTTAGTTTCCCAAATGTCGACTGACTGTTTTGCCCATGGGTTCCTTGCTACCCTTGTACGGGCGGAGCTTAGCTTTCGCTCCCATGGGTATGGACCTTTGCCGAGAGGCTCCCTACCCCAAAACTCTTGCTATTGTTTGTTGATTACTCAATTAAAAGATAGAGGCAGATAATATTAATATTTAATACAATTTTCCACCAAAAAATGCATAAGTTTCATCTACCATGGTGAACAGAAGCTTGTTATTTGGCTACAACAGCACATACCTGCAGTTACAATACTTTGCTGCTAGTTGGTTGGCTGTTGGACCTGGATAATCTCTGTGTTCCCCCCTTCACTCAAAGCTGCGATGCTGCTCCTGTCAACAACTTCTCAAGGCCACATATTATTATATTTAATTTTTATAATGTATTGCTATTGTCTTTCTTTCCTCTGAGAGGAAGACATCTACATTTCATGTTTATGTTTTCCACAGTTCAAATCCTTAGCAATCGAGATCCAACTTTACACCCCCACGGTCACAGACTGGCCATCATAAAAATGCACAGTGGCGGTTTTAGAGATTTTTGGGGCCATTGGCAGACTGGCTGAGGCCCCAACGTCATCTATTCTCCCGTCCATGCAACATAATCTATTCTCCCCTCCGTGCAAGGCATCTATCCATGACCGGTGCCACGTTGTATTTTCTGCCCCCCTCAGTTTGTTTTAACATTTTCACGCATAAGTTTCAAATATCACTTTAAGGCCCCCCAGGCGTGAGTTTTTTTGTACGTGATTTCAGTACTCAGAGTTCCAGAATGTGCTCATGCCATCACAATACATTTCATCCACCGCTTCCCAAAAACACCATGCTGCTTACTAGTTATCCATCTAAATTTTTATTTCAATTATATTAGGAAACTACTACCGGTAGTAATGGGCTACAGTTAAAAAGGTACATTGAATAATTATTGACCAACGGTAAAAAACATAAAGATTGTGGTGCAAAAGGTACCGACACGCTTCACTGTTGTATCAATAAAACATATGCTCAGTCAATAGGTGGTGTGTAAATAATTTATTTACGTAATTATTCAGAAGCTCTCAAAAGTGTATTACAAATTATGAATTCCGTTTCTTGCATATTTAGTAATGGACAACTACTATCAGTGAAAAAATTGATTTTTGAAGATTATGTAGAGCTTTTTTCTCAAGAGCAATTCCTGAGGGGGACACCAAAATGAGTGCTGTAATACTGTTTTAGTTTGCGCCATAGGTTTGCTCGCTACTGTAGCTCTGCAAATTCAGCTTTTGTGTGTGAACCCTACCAACATAAAAAAACTGACTAGATTAACCCCACGTTATCTATGTGCATTTAGTGCCTTTCGGACGGTTGACACGAACACAGTCACCTTGCCAGCTAGGGAACACTACATACATTGCATTGCAAGCTTCTCATTGACTCGAATTCAAACGGCTGCAAACACTGATTGATGTTACTGTAGCTAGCTAGCAAACATCAGCTAACCGCTAGCAAACAAAGTGTGACCTGTAATTCAATGCAGTGAAAATGAAGATTGGTGACGGTTATAAATATTGTATTGAGCGGTAGAAGTAAAGAAATGTCTAACATATCCTTTGTTTGAAGTAATTACTGAAAGTCAGCCACCAACGACACACTCCCTCAGATTCCCACACTCACTGTAGTTATAGTACCTGCATGCATGATGTGCCACCGCTGAGGACTGGACCGAACCACTGTGAGTCAATATTTTGAAACTTAAAAACGCATTGTTAAGTGTCTATAATCAGCGTGCTATAATCAAGTGCTCTCATTGCGTGTTATAAATATTATTGAAATGACATAGTTATGTTTAAAGTGATATAATGGGGAGGGACAAATCATAGTTTTCCCAGTATGGAAAATCTGTCTGGAAGACGAGCAAATGTAAATTATCATCCAGAGTTATCACCTTTTTTTATCTTTGGTTGATAAACGAACATAGCAGCGCCCACAAACGTGAAAAGTAACTTCTAGAAAGTTTTTACGCAATGATTTTGACCAGTTGTCATCTCTCCCAGGATATGGTAAGATGTTCTAGTCGCTAATATAATTCGTTTTTGCGTCAGACGCATTATATTTATTTTAGAAAAATATGACTGCTAGTGTTGGCTGCCTGTTGGTACATAAGTAACCCTTCTTGTCCCGATTTGAACGCTTGCTACCTCGTTAATATCATTGTGTAGATCTTCAAACAATTACAATGAGGTAATAAAGTTATAAAGACTGTTTGAGCTAAATGTGAGTAAATAAAAGCGCGGTCTGACCAGTGATCATACGCGTCAGGGACCACTCTAGCCTGACCACTCGTATGCGCCAAAGGGTAACATGTACCAGGGACGTCACTAGAAAATCATGGATGGGGTGGCTAAGGCTCGTTTTGGGGGGTATGGGCATACTCCCCAAAACATCTTTCCATCATGTATTTTTAGAGTAACAACGGGTGTGAAAACTATCAAAATAAGGTTATTTTTGGTCAAGGTTAGCTAAAAGTATACCTGTCTCATAGTTTGTTTTAGACACTGATCTAATATGACTTAAATTCTATCAAAATAAAGAAATGAAAGTCCACTCTTTCTTCATCCACCCAACACCAACAAAAGTCACAAAAACGGCTGTACTATGTAGCCAAAATACTCTTGTCAACTATAGTTTGTAGTAAATTAACATCGACATACTGTATATTCTGTTTCTAAGCGAGATTTCTCTTAATCATTCTGAATCATTTCAAAAACAGATTTAGCCATTAGCCCATTCACCTCGGAATAAAGTAATTAAAAAATTGATCAGAATTAAAAAAGAAACATTTAACAACCGGATCTCCCTTCCTCTGAACACAATATGTTGCAAAGTTAACTTCAAACCCAAACAAACATGAATCTGTGAAACACACAGTTTTGCAACTGTGTTCCTGCTAAAAAATACAACCCCCTATTATCGGCCACCATCCCCAATTATTGGCCACCTTACTATTTTGTTGAATTACATTAAAATGTATTTGTATTTGTATTACAAATGACAGACCTTAGTCTTCTCTGAAGTGTCTACTAGAAAGTTGTAGCTAGCTTTCTTGCCTTCCAGTAAAGAAAAAAGACTGATCTGTGAGGTTCTCGTGTCGTTCCGGATCCAACTCCTCCCCGTCACGCTCCTCACCCGCCACCGTTACGCTCTCACTTCCCGATACTCATGAACGCACCCAGCAATCCAGATCCCAATCACCGGAATACTAAACACCTGTGCCCTGTTTACCCCTCTATTTAGCCTGTGCTCTGCCTCCACTCCAGTGTAAGGTATTGTTCGTAGTGGACCTGCCAAGCCGTTGTTTAGCTCGTTACACTTGCCTGTTTACTTCCAACCTGTTGCTCTTTCCCTTCCCGTCCCCGTTGTTGAAGTACCGACCTAAAGTACTTCCCCGAGTTGGTTAATGAGAAGAGATTAAGAGGAGACAAAATCGCAGTGCCGGCAATTATCTTTATTCATACAGATATATCTGGAGACAGTGTGGCATTCAGTCCAACAGAGTCTGACACAATCACAGCACACACAGTTCTTATAGCATGAGCCCCCTACCCTAAATTGTATGGTTCAGGGCGCGGTTCCTACCATATATAAATGAGATATGTTGTTTAACACATCTTTCATGGCAGCTGCCGTCTTCGGGTTTCCCTGTTGTTATTCCAACCAATCGACTTCTAGCTTTAGCGTCTTTTCCCTTATTTGGCATTCTGCCCGTTTATTACCGAATTCCAAAGGGGTCTGTTCTTGCTCCCAGCTATTCTAGTGAGATAAGGATCCTGTCACCCCCTCCTCTAATGC
>JACXGI010017626.1:0-14251 GCA_016801175.1 Esox masquinongy
GGGATGGCCAGGAAGATTGTGCAAGATAACACTGTATAAATATGTGTATCCCGGGTTGGCCAGACAGTTGTTCCTGCAGGTCAACTCGGCTTTTATGATTACTCATTAAAAGTCTACATTGAATCCACAAACTCCTGAGTTATTGCATCTTTTGAGTTGTTGTATCCTTTTTGGCATGAAGATATATTTTTCCACGACACATTCTTCCTGGTTTAGGATTCTTCTCGGTTCAGGATTCATCTCAATGAATATGAAAATAATATGGGAGTCTATTTCAACGATGCAATCACATTAAAATAAATAAAAATGGAGGTCTGTGTAAGTATTGTTTTCAGTGTAGTTTCATGTAGCCATGTTTTGTCAACAAAATGTGTACTTTACACTATATTTAAAAAAGGTGGAGACTCCATTTTAATATTATTATAGCCGATATCACTCAACTACAGTTAGGTCCGGAAATAATTGGACACTGACACAAGTTTTGGTATTTTTTTTGTTTACCAAAATATATTCAAGTTACAGTGAAATAATGCATATGGGCTGAAAGTGCAGTCTCTCAGCTTTAATTTGAGGGTACTCACATCCAAATTGGAGGGTGTTTATGAATTACAGCTCTTTAATATGTAGCCCCCTCTTTTTCAAAAGACCAAAAGTAATTGGACAATTGACTCAAAAGCTGTTTCATGGACAGGTGTGGGCTATTCCTTTTTTATTTCTTCATCAATTAAGCAGGTAAAAGGTCTGGAGTTGATTCCAGGTGTAGCATTTGCATTTGGAAGCTGTTGCTGTGAACCCACAACATGTGGTCAAAGGAGTTCTCAATGCAAGTCAAACAGGCCATCCTTAGACTGCAAAAAAAATCCATCCGAGAGATAGCAGAAACATTAGGAGTGGCCAAATCAACAGTTTGGTACATTTTGAATAAAAAAGAACGCACTGGTGAGCTCTGCACAAAAAGGCCTGGACGTCCACAGAAGATAACAGTGGTGGATGATCGTAGGATCCTTTCCATGGTTAAAAAAAACCCCTTCACAACATCCAGCGAAGTGAAGAACACTGACCAGCAGGTAAGGCATATCATTATTCAAATCTACCATTAAGAAAATACTTCACAAGGGCAAATACAGAGGTTTCACCACAAGGTGCAAACCATTCATAAGCCTCAAGAATAGAAAGGCCAGATTAGACTTTGCCAGAAAACATCTAAAAAAGCCAGCCCCATTCTGGAACAGAATTCTTTGGACAGATGAAACTAAGATAAATGTGTACCAGAATGATGGGAAGAAAAAAGTATGGAGAAGGCTTTGAATAGCTCATGAACCAAAGCATAACACATCATCTGTAAAACATGGTGGAGGCAGTGTGATGGCATGGGCATGCATGGCTTCCAATGGCACTGGGTTACCAGTGTTTATTGATGATAAGACAGAAGACAGAAGCAGCCGGATGAATTCTGAAGTGTATAGGGATATATTGTCAGCTCAGATTCAGCCAAATTAAGCTAAGTTAATCGGATGGCGTCTCACTTCACAGATGGACAATGACCCAAAACATACTGCAATAGCAACCTAGGAGTTTTTTAAGGCAAAGAAGTGGATTATTCTGCAATGGCCGAGTCAATCACCTGGTCAAACTTAAGGCAGAAAGACCCACAAACAAAAAACAACTGAAGACAGCTGCAGTAAAGGCCTGGCAAACATCACAAAGGAGGAAACCCAGCATTTGGTGATGTTCATGCATTCCAGACTTCAAGCAGACATTGCCTGCAAAAGATTCTCGACAAAGTATTAAAAATGAACATTTTATTTATGATTGTGTTAATTTGTCCAATTACATTTGAGCCCCTGAAATAAGGGAACTGTGTATGAAAATGGTTGCAATTCCTAAATGTTTCGTATGATATTTTTGTTCAACCCCTACTATACACAGGCCAAATTAAAGCTAAAAGTCTGCACTTCAATTGCATCTCAGTTGGATTTCAAATCCATTGTGGTGGCGTACGGAGCCAAAATTATGAAAATTGTGTCAGTGTCCAAATATTTCCGGACCCAAATATATATTAGAACCAGAGAGACTGATGTAGAGCCCTGCAGAGGAGTTCCACAACTAGCCTCTACTGCTCCATTCGCCCTGTTTAAGTTTGTGGTGTAGTAGGTACAGTTACCCTGCTGAAGTAACACACAGGGCCAACAGGCGGACAATTCATTTGTGTTAGATTGTGCTTTTAATGTTAATAGTGGCTAAATAAGGGTGGGATATTAAAGTCTCTGGGAGCCTGTAGTTTCTTTCGTGAGATTTTTCATGGAAAACTTGAAAACTGCATGTACTGTACTTCAGAATTATTTCCCAATCTACAGTACTCATAAATGCTATCAACTTACCTGTTGGAGACCCCTGGACGGATGTAAAGCTATAGAAGAACGACACACGTGTTGTAGGATTCTCTTTTGACCTGGGGATCAAAGTAGAACTGGGGGTTGAAGTAGAACTCCGGGTCAAAATAGGACCAGGAGTTATAGTAGAGCTGGGGGTGTGGATTCAAGGTGTGGATGCCCTTTGTAGCTATGTTGCCTAACAACCTTTTGGATACTATCCTTCTCTATGGGCTCAACATCTAATCTAGGGCCCCCTTTATTAACACTCCTACAAGCTTTGCTGATAAATATTTTATGAGTGAGATTTATCACTTTGAGCTCTATAGGGCTGTTGGCTGATCTTTAATGACTGTGTCACTTTAAAAAATATATATTATTATCTAACCCTAACCCAATTCCATTTGGGGAAAGTTTCCATTTTGTCTGTTAAATACCAGTTACGATCACACCAGCTTACTTCTAGTGGTTTCTGAAATGCAAACAGAAAAAGGGTTTTCAGTTACTAAACACCTGTGGGATTGGAATTTATTTCAGACCAGTTTGGAACTCCAAGATCTTGTTTCTTTGAAAGAAGGTCCAGTGACAAGTTAATGAGAAATGATTGATTTCATTAATGACATTAGTTTGTTCTTGTGATGTGTATGTGTTTGCCTGTATATATACAGTATTTAGTGTTCTCTAACAAATTGTTATTTAATCAAAGCCACATTTTTTCATCTGACATATCATGTTTATAGTTACCAATTCCACGTTGGTTAACAGGAAATCGTGCATATAGTAGAAATTTAAAACTTCAAATAACTAGAAAATATTCGGAAGAATCGTGAGAATATCTGCCTAGATCGCAAGGTTAGTGTCGGGAGAGAAACGTGTTGCTGTGTAACAGTCACGGTGTGTGTCTTGGGTGATTCCTTCAACCAGTCATGATTTGACAGTCATTATAGATGGTTCTGTACAAAGCTGTAAGGGAGCTAGGTCACAACGGTGCATTATCCATGTGGAGGTTACCATTGGTTGCACACGCAAAGTTTTCCCTTTATAGTAGCTGATAACTTTTCAGAAGTTACGGGCGGCTGGAGATGAACAAAAAGCTGAGCGGTGCATCACTACAGCCCACACACACAAGTCAGAAAGAAAGTCCCCTTTATTGAATGGATAGAAACAAGCTGGCCAACACTCAATAGTAATATTCTGATACATCACATACAATAGCAATCGACAGGGGCACCGGAGACAGCCTCCTACAGCAGGTTTAAAAAACACCAAACACGACACAGTATCCATGCTGAACACAACACACTCTCTTTTTCTCTCAGGGGGGCGCCCTGCAACGGAGGGTTTTGCGTCTCTCCCTCTGTCTTCGATTAAATCAGATCAAGCGTTAAACAAGCGACCCCCGCATAGCTGGTGTTTTGGCGGTTGAAATGGTAATGAGTAGCTACTTGTGTGGTTGTCATGAAAACATACCGGTTGAACATGTGTTTGAAGTTCAGAACGCGAAATTGCAGTCTATAGAATTAATGACAAATTGAAAGTCCCCACTTTTCATGAAATTAAGAGTTACATCAACCTAATACAGGTAATGTGACACAACAAGATTATCACTTATGCGACTCAGTGCCTGTAATGGCAGTGTCTGCCACAGTCTATCCAGTTTTATCCCAGGGGCTTCTTGTTTATTACACAGCTCTAATATCATTCCACCTTTGACATCACCAAAACAACCACTATGCAAATGTCAGCTAAATCTGATTTTATTGGGTCCAAAGGCTGAGATTCACTCAAACCTACCATAGCAATGATTAAGCAGTGCCTTCATTTTACAGTATTAATCCCGTGCACACACTGAATGGTGAAAACAGACCTGTGAGGGGGTTCACCCTGGTGGTAGTATCTATACAGTACCCAACACCAGTCTGTGCAGTAGTTTGACCATAGGAAAAACACAATGTATATACTACAATGTGGGTTTGACTGAATTGAGCCCTAAGTCTCTTTTTGCACACGCACAAGATTACATGCAATCACACACACACACACGCACACGCACGCACACACACACACACAGCCAGAGACACACACATACTTCACTCTCTGTTACACACAACCTGCAACACCCCAAAACATGCTGCCTCTCTCATGACACTGCACAGGCCATCTACTAGGGGCTGGGTTGGTAGGGGGCACACACCAGGCTCCAACACAACACCACACCGTCACGATGCAGATGCAATTCATGGGTGAGGATTGAAGCATCATGGGAAATAAGCCCAAATTCACACAGGTAGTCATTCAGCATGCTGGACACTCACATTTAACGTGTTTGTTAATCTTTACTGTACAGCAGAAAACATTTACTTATACAAATAGTACAGTCCCAAACTGACAGATTCAATAATTCAAACCGATGAAAAAAAATGTTAATCAAAAATAACTTGAATACAAAAAATGTATACAAAGTAAAAACGGAATTGGTATGTAAAAGAAAAACTATTCTGGCATTGGTCACAGTGTTTTGTTTGATTCAAAGGTTTGCATGTTGAACGATAAAATCAAAAGCAACTTGTACACAACAAAGAAAGTGAATCTCTTATCCATGTATTAAGCTTCTCACACATCTACATGGATCACAAGACCTTTTACACTTTTGGTGCTATTGGTGAACTATGTTGGCTTCTACCTCCTGGGCTTTGTTCATTAGGCACGCAATGAAAGAAAACTGGTGTGAAACAGGGAAAGAATTGTCCTGGACTTGTCCAATAAGAAACACTATTTGTCATTTTCATTTGCAAAAGGATTTTTAAAACATGGCCTTAATGAACACGACCCCGGTGTATATCAGCTAATAGGCCACTGATTATTCTTAATCTCTTTGACTGCACATTGAAATCTCACTCTGCATAGAAGATAGGAGATTCTCCACACAAAATAACTCTCAGTTGGCACACTATGTAGAAAGTGAATGAATGGGTAAAATTTAAGTGTTCCATTATCTGTACTATGTTCTTTACGCCAGGTCTGTGTAGTCATTTATCATGGTAGGAAACCCCCTACTTCAAGTATTCAGTAGCAAAGAACCTGAAAATGGAGAACTCTGGATCTCTTCCTCCTATAAGTCAGAGGTTTTTGGAGCCTCCATCCTTGTGCAATTCAATATTGCCTTTCCCATTTCAAATCCTTATTACACCAATCCATGTTATTTGTAAACATCAACAAATATTGTACTCATAGTGACGTCATCAGAACTGGTGAGTCTAGGCCAATGGGAGTAGGAGTAGCAAGATGTCTGTCCTGCCTTTATTCTGCGTTGCAATTGACCGACAAACGAACACAGAGTTGACAAAGTTAGGGATTAGTTTTGTGTTTGGATCCAGTTTGAGGATGGAAACTTTTCTACAACAGTCACAACATCAACAACGAGAAACACACACACACACACACACACACACACAAGCACCACGGAGAATGGAGGGGGGCATGTGGTGGTGATAGTTATGGTGTGGCGGGGGAGGTGGGGGGTGGGGCTTGTTTTTACACTAAAGGGGTTTGGGTTGTTTTCCACACGCTCAACTGTCACGGTCACATATGTCACCACGCCTGGGTACACCAGAACAACGACACCGACAACAACAGATCAACAAACAAACACAACATAGAGACGATGCAACTGCAACCACAGGCGTCACGTCCAACCTCCCCTTCGAAGATGCTTGTGAAAAGTCCTCTGAAGGCCAAGCTTGCGGCAGTTATAATGTCTCTCAGGTGGCCGGTTTTACCTCTCTGCCGAGACTCAGGCCTCTTTCTAACCACTGTTAGTGTGTGTGTGTGTGTGTGTGTGTGTGTGTGTGTTTCTGTGTTTGAACATGCGGGCGTACGCGACCACAGAGAAGTGTCCACGTTCTGCTGTGCTCGGGTGTGCTTGTGTGTGTGTGTGTGTGTGTGGGGTCGGTGTGTCGCACACATATGAGCATGTATGTGTGAGAGCTTAAAACAAATTCACACGGCAATCAGGATGTAATATTAACTCTTCTATATGACAATGGAAGTATTATTTTCAATCCTTTGCTTTGCTCTCTGTCTTTGTTTCTTAGACTGGACTATCTTTTGTGAAAGCCTGTCTTTTTTCAGATGAGGAATGTTGCTTGCTGCACAAAACAGCTTAGTCACATATATCACTCTACAAACTGAATAAGGGGTTTCTCTATCCTTAGGCCAGTAAAAACAAAAAACTAAAACATGTATTTTTATTCTCAACATCATTTTTCTGACAATATTCTGACCACATAGACACTATAGATTTCTCTCTATATATATATATAATATTTATATGGTATTAACGAGGCACAGACCACCTTGTTGAAAAGGAGAAAACAAGTCACTAGGCATCGGTTTGGGTTAGCACAGACCTCAACTGCTAAAAGAGGAAAAAAAGGGGAGAATAGGAGGATGAAGAGGAGGGAGTCAATGAGGAAGGAGAGAGGGCTATGAAGGTATGGCAGGAAATCTCATAGATCTAGTAGTCCATGGAGGTTTTAGCTATAGAAAACCGTCACTCTTCCTGTACAATAATCTCAGTCTCCCTAAAATATTCTATGTACAATACCGTCTTCAACAGTCCAGAAGTACAACAGGTTTCGGTTGCACAATGTCCAATGGCTGTCTCTGCTTTTTCCTCTGGCCTGACACCGTGTTGTGCAAGCACCAGTGTTCTGCAGCACCATAAGTAGTATCCCTGCAACAGGGATGGAGGAGGTGCATAGGTGCATGTTATACTGAGAAACACATCCTCACATCATCTGATTGGTGGATGTTTGGAAAAGACCTTTCTGACTGGTACTGGTGCTACTTCAATGCATCTATATGCTTTTTGATTGGCGCCCTTGACTCATGACCGGATGAAAGATTCATTGTAAGACTGACGTCTGCATAGATTGAAGTTCTGACTGCTTCTGGTTATCAACTAAGAAAACAGGAGAGATACACAGATGGCAGCTTTCTGCCCAAAGGCTCTTTGAAACCTCCAGGATAGGACCCTACCCATAAGGCCATGCCTACTGCACATTAGCAGCACAAGGAAATGATCAGCACTCAAGGCCAGGCCATTGGACAGACAAGAGCTTCAGTGGCTGCCTATTGGTCAAATAAGAGCTCTAACGGCTGCCTACTGGTTCCTCTTCCTTGTTCTGACGCATTTAACACAAGGAACTCATAGCCACAGTCAAGTACTACAGATGAAACACTAAATAAAGAAAAAAGAAACAATTTCCCTTTAACAGACAGAGTGAAGAAGCTTCCACTGAAAGACATTAACTGTAAACTGATACGTAAACTTAAACTAAAACTCTAACTTCATGGCACTTCTTTAAATATGCAACAAGAGATCAAGCTATCTCTGAGTAACAAAGAAAAAGCCAATCAAGGCCTGCGGTTAGCAGGACAGGGCAATTTAGGTAAACAGGGTTGAGTTGTTCAGGAATGCTAATCAGATACAGGCTATAATGATTGGTTTAGAAAGAGCAACCAATAAGGTGGGAAGCCCAGCTCCGCAATCAAAGCCAGAAGAGTGAACAATTTAAATGCAGGTTGGTGAGTAGAAGGGTGAAATCCAGTGATGCGTTCAGTTCGTTGTTACGTTCTGGGACATTCAATTGAACGGAAACTGTGCTGAACGACCACTTGAAAAATGAGCAGGGGTTGTGGGTTGGGGAATATGTCACTCTTTGCTTCATGCCACACTTCACCACACCAACCAAATGGGAGCAAACATATCTCAAAGTATTTTCAACAATGTACAACAAAGATTTGGGCTAACAACGCGTTTAATGAAACCTTCAGTAAATGAAACGCTCCAACGAACTGAACGCACCTCAGTCAAACAGGGCGTAGCCAGGGGTTACATTTTAGTGAGGGGGGTTAGGGGAGGAGCAACTCTACGAGAGTGGGAAGGGCTCTGTGGGGCCGGCAGGTGACAGGCATGTGAGCCGAGCAGCTTGACAACTGGGCCAAAATGGCTGTATGAGTTCGGCTGTGTGAGCTGGACCAAGGAGCTGAGACCAGACAGCTCGTCTCTTTGTCTTTCTGTGTGTCTGAGAGGGACTCAGTCTTTTTCAATGCAGTGTGATTTTAGACACCTCTCTCTCAGTAAGGCCACTCGTCTTTCCCCAGAGTCAATCCCAATGAGCTGAACAGTTTCTCTGTGTGAGTGCTGCATCTGCCCCTGTCAACTCAACGGTTCCTCAGTCACCTGTGGAAACACACAAAAGCACAGTCGGAACTACAGTCAATCATTCCTGTCTGTTTAGGGTGACTGTTGACTAAAGAGCAACTCAAAATGATTTATTTTACAGTACCAGTCAAAAGCATGGACACACTTACTCATTCACCTGAATGGGTGTGTTCAAACTTCTGACTGGTAGGCTACCATACATCTAAGTATAAAGCATCTATTACGTTAAATAAATTCCCAGGTTTTCCAGAAATCCCAGCTATAATATTCCTGGAATATATAGTAGGGAATAAGCAGTTAATCTGGTAATTATCCAAATGGGATTTAAAAATCTTCAAGTGGTTTGTACCTGTCAGCTGTCAGCATTCTCGCCTGAGCCTTCCACCTGTTTCATTCCTCCTCTCCTCCATCCTCTTCATCATTCTCAGTAAAAATAAAGGCCCCATTTTGTAGAGTGGATTGTGTGGTGGTAATAAAGGTTTGGTCAGGTAGTCAATGTGTTTCAGTATCATGGCATGGCTGTGCTCCTCCAATAGTGACTGAATCATCTGTGAGAGAGGGAAAGTACAGTATGAAAGAAACGTTTTGGTGCACTAAACGAAGAAAACAACATTACACTGTAAAACAGAAGAGAAAAATATGGTTTCAAAACTCCTCACCCTCAGAACAACATCTGAGCTTTGGTTGTCATGGACACAATTATGCCCAAATGCCCTCCTCGTCATCCTACCCGTGACAGTGTTATAGGCCGGCAGAAAACCACAGCAGGAAGTGAAGAGAGTAGGAAGGTGTTAGTACAGGCCAAGGGTAAATATCCGACAGGATTTCATGGTCAGGGAAATATACAGATGAGAAAGCAGTAGGTTAAGAGTCAGGATAGTGTTATAATGTATGCAGCCATATATATACACCGATCAGCCATAACATTATGACCACTGACAGGTGAAGTGAATAACACTGATAATCTCGTTATCATGGCACCTGTCAGTGGGTGGGATATATTAGGCAGCAAGTGAACATTCTGTCCTCAAAGTTGATGTGTTAGAAGCAGGAAGAGTGGGCAAACGTAAGGATCTGAGTGACTTTGACAAGGGCCAAATTGTGATAGCTAGACGACTGGGTCCGAGCATCTCCAAAACTGCAGCCCTTGTGGGGTGTTCCCGGTCTGCAGTGGTCAGTACCTATCAAAAGTGGTCCAAGGAAGGAAAAGCGGTGAAACGGCGACAGGGTCATGGGCGGCCAAGGCTCACTGATGGACGTGGGGAGCGAAGGCTGGCCCATGTGGTCCGATCCAACAGACGAGCTACTGTAGCTCAAATTGCTGAAAAAGTTAATGCTGGTACTGATATAAAGGTGTCAGAACACACAGTGCATAGCAGTTTATTGCGTATGGGGCTGCGTAGCCTCAGACCAGTCAGGGTGCCCATGCTGACCCCTGTTCACTGCCTAAAGCGCCTACAATGGGCACGTGAGCATCAGAACTGGACCATGGAGCAATGGAAGAAGGTGGCCTGGTCTGATAAATCACGTTTCCTTTTACATCACGTGGATGGCCGGGTGCGTGCGCGTCGCTTACCCGGAGAACACATGTCGCCAGGATGCACTATGGGAAGGTCGGCAAGCCGGCAAAGGCAGTGTGATGCTTTGGGCAATGTTCTGCTGGGAAACCTTGGGTCCTGCCATTCATGTGGATGTTACTTTGACACATACCACCTACCTAAGCATTGTTTCAGACCATGTGCACCCTTTCATGGCAACGGTATTCCCTGATGGCACTGGCCTCTTTCAGCAGGATAATGTGCCCTGCCACAAAGCAAAACTGGTTCAGGAATGGTTTGAGGAACACAACAACGAGTTCATGACTTGGCCTCCAAATTCCCCAGATCGCAATCCAATCGAGCATGTGTGGGATGTGCTGGACAAACAGGTCCGATCCATGGAGGCCTCACCTCGCAACCTACAGGCCTGAAAGGATCTGCTGCTAACGTCTTGGTGCCAGATACCACAGCACACCTTCAGAGATCTAGTGGAGTCCATGTCTCGACGGGTCAGGGCTGTTTTGGCGGCAAAGGGGGGACCTACATGATATTAGGCAGGTGGTCATAATGTTATGGCTGATCGGTGTATATAAATATATATATATAAAAACGCGGGGCGTGTTCTGGGCCTAGTAATGAAACACCTGCTGACCTAGGATCAGTTTTCCCTTAAAACCAAGTGAATACGACGTTATGGACAAAAGGAGGGTGGAACTGCTTCCAAGTCAGCACTGACACCCAGAGGTCGTGTACTGAGCGCACGTCTGACCTGGTCGGGGGAGGGTCGGTGGCCGGCGTGGGGGGGTCCCCTGGCAGGCCCTGGTCCTCCGCGGTGGTGCGGGGGCGGGTGGCGCGGGTGCCCGCCGTGCTGCTGCGGGGCGTGGGGAGGGTGGTGCGGGTGTGGGGCTGGCTGGGGGGGCCCGTGCGGGTGCTGCTGCCCCTGGTGGGGGTGCTGCTGCCCCTGGTGGGGGTGCTGGGGCCCCTGGTGGGGGTGCTGGGGCCCCTGGTGGGGGTGCTGGGGCCCCTGGTGCGGGTGCTGTAGCCGCGGTTGGTGCGGTTGGTGCTGCGGCGGGAGCTGCTGCGCGTGGGGGGGGTACTGCTGCGGAGGCTGCTGGGGGTGTTGGGGGTGCGGGTGCTGCTGCGGCGGGGGCTGGGGGTGCGGGGCGTGGGGATACGGGGGCTGCTGCTGGGGGTGAGGAGGGTGCTGGTACTGGGCCTGCGGAGGCGGAGCCTGGGGGCCCGGGTGGGGCTGCTGGGGCGCGGGGTGGTGCGCGGGGTGGGCGTGGTAGTGGTCGTCTTCGTAGTTGTCCGCAATCAGCTTCATCCGGCTCTGAGTCTGTGGAAACAACGCCATGGCAACGCGCGTTAATGAAGACCCAAACACTGGCAAAGTGAACAGCAAGAAACGTCTCTTTTTTAAAGGAGGAATATTCTTTGCAAAATGATATGCAGCTTGAAAGGAGACAGGCGGAAAGCGTGGTGGATTCCGTGCCATTACGCTCCTGGATGATAAAGTGGCTCAGAGGCTTCACAGCCGCGACGCGTTGCCATTTTTTTACAGATCTGAATGACACAAACCTTTAAGTATACATAAAGGTGAAAGGATAAATAAAATGTCCACCTGAGTTGCGTCACCAGTCCTGACCTGCTGTTTGAGCTGGTGCATCAGCCTGTCCTTCTCCCTCTTCAGAGCCAGAACCTCCTCCTGGGTCTTCTTCTTCCCAGAGGCAGAGAGCTCTAGCAGGGCAATATTAGCATCCTTCTCACTGATTGCTGCCAGCAGGGCCTGCTGTCTGTGGATGGAGGGTGGACACCACCAGTCAGCCAAAACCTACATTACAATTGGGGTTGAACATTTAGAGACTTCTACATCATTTTTAGGCATTTTACACGTTATTGGACAGGAAGGGTAGAGGACGGAATTTTGTTTCGAAAGAGCAGTAGCTCGGACTCAAACCCACGCCGAGGCAGTATGGCAATCGCAGGCAGTGGCTTAGATTGATTGGACAACCCACCAGTTCAAAGATTCTGATCGGGAGCATCAGAAGGGGAATGTGCTGTAAACCAGTAAACCTCTAACCAGGATCTCTAAACAATCGAAGTTGGCTTAGACACACTCAGATAAAATGACTAATGAAATGCTAAGGCCCTAAGCTATTTCCCTGGCCAAGCAAACTGACTACAGCGTTCACATTCCATTTCAGTCTAGGTCAGGTTGGCCTGTGACCCACTTCATCTCCAGGATCTCCTCCAGCTGTTTCCTGCGCTCCTGCCTCATGTTGTTCAGGTGGCTGTCCCTCTCCTGGAGGGACTGCTGGGTTGACGAGAGGCGCTGTTTGGTGGCCTCCAGCTCCTGTCTGGTCCTCTCCAGGGTGGTCATCATCTCCTCCAACTGAAACACACACACAGACGCATGAAAGACACACAGCCACGCACGCATATACACACTCACACCCACACACACCTGTAAATATACCTTTATATGCTGTCCAGGGTCCATGGTGTTGTCCTTGCGTGGGTCCATCTGGCCGGGTTTCTTGTCCCCCTGGGGGCCCAGCTTGAGGTTGGGACCCCCCTTCTTGGCGCCCTGCTCCTTGGTCTGCCTGCAAGGAGAACCACAGACGAGGTAAGAGTTCGACCCGGTATCACACTGCTCCTCTTCCAACCACACCGCAACCGCCGGTAACCAACGGTTACTACATTTCCTTGGGTTGGAGAATCTTTCGAGGCGTTACTAAAATGCTGTCAGGTGTACACATGGACAAGCTAAACAGAACACGTGTACTATATATGTGACACACGGCACCCAAGACACTTATTAAAATACATACATACAGACGCAATGAACGGATGGAAACCAAACTGTGTGAGAACAACATCCATGTAAGTGACATGTTAGATGTACATGTAAAAGGTTAGACAAAGGTTCTGTAATGGGCACTGAAAGTCAGTATAAAATGTATCAGTCGCATTCAGGAGACACACGGGACACGTGTGGAGACGTGTGTAGGACGCGCAAGTCCGTGTTAACATCTTTTTGGGGAAATCTGAAATGACTCACGGGTTTAAGAACCAGAGTTAGGGAGTGAAGGGGGCTTCTCGCACCTCTCTCGGGTGGAGGTACGGGGGTTTGGGGAGTTAATGGTGTGGGGGGGGCATGCCAAAATGGGGGTAATCTACTTACCTAGGTGCTAGGCTGCAGGCGGAGGAAAGGAGAAAGATGAGAAGGAGGAGGTGGAAGTGGAGGGGGAGGGATCGCAGGACAAGAGGAAGCAGCGAAAGACCCGGGAGTCAAAAGGAGGAAAGCAGGAGGAGAAGAGTGAAAGAAACCACAAAAACATTAGAATCATAACAGAAAAAAAATAAGAGTGACAACACAGAAGCATGAACCAGAGGAGGCTGGAGCGCGTCTGGTCAGACGCACAAGTAGAGGATCGTCGTGGTGACAGTCGTCATAATGGGAGGAGCCGGCGAGAGACAGCAGCCTGGCAGACCCAGCTAACGCAGGATGAACAGGACACATCCCACCGCCGGATGAAGACCCTAGGCGCCCCCGTTAGCCGCTGGCAGCCTGTGAGCACCGGGGCATGCAGTCGTCCTCAGCCAGCCAATCAGAAGGGGGCGGAGGACACCGGCCGGTCTAGAGAGGGGCGGGAGCGAACGAGGGCGGGCTTTGGGGGGATGGGGAGGAGCTCAGCTAGCACAGCTAAACAGAGACCAAGTGGGCCAGGCAGTAAGGGAGACAGTCGGCCGGGTCCACACACCCTTGGACCAGCCCGCACTCTGCCGGGCAGCGCCACAGCGCATCCAGACCACGCCGACTGAGACAGACCACTGACCAATCGGAGAGCGCTTGACCCGGAGCACAGCCGCTCTAGTCATGCAGGTCAGGCTACAAGGCGGAGGGCTAGCCATCCACTTGGCACAGCGAGCTGGGTAGGCCAGGGCCAGGCGAGGAGAAGAGGAGGGCAGAGGTCAGTGTGGGCGCGGTGGGTGTGACTGAGTAGCTGGGCAGAGGTGTCGGAGCAGGGATGGGAGTGGCTGGTGCTGGGGGAGGGTCAGAGTGGGTGGGGGGCGGGCGGGGCAGGGATGGGAGGTTGGGATGAGTAGGG
>JACXGI010017627.1:0-14237 GCA_016801175.1 Esox masquinongy
CCAAAAAGGCTGTGACATTCAGTACCTCTGAAAGACCTTAAGGGAACGTTATGAATGTACCTGTAACGTCCCGAAAGGCTTTGACATTCAGTACCTCTGAAAGAACTTAAGGGAACGTTATGAATGTACCTGTAACGTCCCGAAAAGGCTGTGACATTCAGTACCTCAGAAAAACCTTTAGGGAACATTATGAATGTACCTAGAACGTCCGGAACAGGCTGTGACCTTCAGTACCTCTATAAGACCTTAAGGGAACGTTATGAATGTACCTGTAACGTCCCGAAAAGGCTGTGACATTCAGTACCTCTGAAAGACCTTAAGGGAACATTATGAATGTACCTGTAACGTGCCGAAAAGGCTGTGACATTCAGTAACATGTGAAAGACCTTAAGGGAACTTTATGACCATACCTGTAACGTCCCGAAAAGACTGTGAAATTCAGTACCTCTATAAGACCTTAAGGGAACGTCACAAATGTCTCAGTTACGTTCCTTGTTAGCTGGGATGATGCTTCTCCATTGGTCCGACATTTTTTGATTGTCAGTTTGTCTTTCCACAAACGAGGTCATAGGACACCAACCTACAAGCGTCTCAGGTAAGTAACACTGAGCTTTCTTCCTTCAAATTTCTACATAGGTAGTTAAGCGTCTACGATTCACTGCCGGTTCATGACATTGTACTATATTACATACATTCCGTAGAACACAATAGAGATAAATTGTCTTATGCCATCATCAGTTAAGCTAACCTAAGCAGTCTATTAGTGCCACTTGCTAATGTTAGCTTATCTATCTAACTAACAACGTCTCATCTTGAGGGTACACTTAGTTTTCTCCAACCTTGCATTTGTAGTGTAATTTTGATGTATTCATCTGTAACTATAGCTACATAGTATCTATACTATAGTGGAACAACGTTAGCCTTATCAAATCCATAATCATACTCTACCCCCCTTCTCACACAGCATGGCACATCAATCAAGATCATCTTCACATTCGGTGTGTACCGTTACCCCATTTATCACTTACAAAAGTAAAGCCGGTTAGCTAAGCATTTGTAGATTCATATATTTTGTTTGTACTGGTAGACTTCCTGCACTGGTCGAGCAATTTGTAACACCTAGTTTTCTTATTTTTATTCTAAACACGTTTTGTCTAGATAAAACTAGGCTATACCAGTTTTATCTGAATTGACTGTTGGTAACTATGATTAACTTAATTCTTACTAATCCCTCACCCCAGCATGGCCAGCATGCTGTGACTGCAGCAGCGCAGACGTTTTTTTCAATGCTTTCCCGGTCAATTGAAGAACCCAGACATGGACAGAGTCTGAGAATGGCTATTAACCCAACAGTTCCAAACGAGATGGCCAGGTAGTGTAGTCAGCAGCTTAAAAAGTTGTGTTGGTACTCAACCATATTTGCCATGTTCAACAATGCATGGTTAATGGAATTGTGAGACAAATCATAGTGGTATACCAGAAATCAGGAAACGTGCCCAGTGACCACCACTTATTTTTCCCTCTTGCCACTTTTTGTGTCTTTACACTACTAATACTGTTTGAAATCTTGCAGATCATTCCCTGGGATTTTCAAAACAAAACGGAAATGGCAAAACACAAATTACAAACCAGCTAAAGCTGTAAAGTTGTGGAAGCCTTTTGATACATATTTTTTTTTAATGAGTCGAAACTCTGAAATGACCCCATGCACAACTGAAGAGCTGGAGCTAATCCAGGCCGGACTAGGGAAGAAAATAGTCTCTATAACAGAGGACCTCACTCATGGACAGGTGATGCCACCTTCCGATTGCCTTGCCAGATTTATTATATAAATGTACTTTCCTGAGATGTTTTGTTTTTGGAATTACTGTAGTTATCCAGTTTACTAGAGATGATATTCCCAAAGACAGAAAATCTACAAGAAGGATGGCTTCTTTACAAAGCAGCAGATATGCTATAATCTGCTTCTTTACAAAGCAGTTTGGTTCCAGTTTAGTTCACCTGGTCACTGCATTACATTTTTTATTCAATTTCATTGACCGTATCAAATTCAATAGATTTAGTGGTAGTACACAGTAGTCAGTCTGGTCTTTACACTTACATTACGTTTTTTATCATCATGAAACATTTTATTTTACAGGTGGAAATGGAAGGAGGAGAATGACCGCAGTCCTGTTAGAGTCAGAGGGTTATACCGGCTCCGTTATTAAATCGCTTCAGCAGAAGGGAAATTTTGTTATATATTGCTCCTCTACAAGAGGAGTTGGATCTTACACCACTACCATTAAATGCTCCAGGGTTCGCTCTAATGCCGAAAGTGACATGCACACAATGCAAAATGGAAATGCCATTGCAGATGCTTGCCCTGATTTAGAGTTGGAGGTAAGACAGTTGCTTTTTCACATTGGCACATAATGCTATTTAAAGTTGTCCCAACATAATAATATTACAGTTGTCTATGTTTTCTGTTTATGGAATTTCAATATTATATGAACAGTTAGAAAGGTCATATTAATCTCAACTTCAATAAAAGTATCTGTTTAGTAAACACATACTAATATTCTTATCCATAGGCCTACCTGCACTGAGCATAGAACATGGCCCTCCAATTCCTCCTGATCCAGAAGTCACAAAAAGTCAAGCAGATAAAATCTCATGGTAACCAAATCAGGCTGTTGACAATAGTGTTTTGTTTTCAGAATACCTTGTGCCATCTATTTTAATTATAAAATGTTTTAACAGTGAAGAAGATATTTTGCACTGGGTGGCATCTCAAGTGCAAAGCATAAAGACCTTTAACATTTGTGTGTCGAGGGACAACATGGTGGAGAGTGGTCTGAAGCTTTGGAAGCGACTACAGAATGGATCCCCAGTGAACCCATTGGTAATCTCCTTCATAGGAGAAGCTGGAGTGGGCACTGGCGCTTTAAGGAAAGAGTTCCTATCCAGTAAGTATTCAGTAGTAATATGTAGTCAGATAATGAATAATACTTCAAATCAACAATCAGAACAGTGGCTAAGTTTCTGTTTCTCTGTGCACAGATATGGTTGTTGGCATAGAAAAGCACCTCTTTGAAGTATTCACTCAATGACCTGGACAACAACCTGTTCAAGTTTGTTAATTTTAATCTTATGTTATTAAGTATAAAAGACTATATTAGATATATTCACACCTGTAACAGTCTCTCGGTGTATGCCACATGCACTGATTTATTCAGGTTTTTGTTTCAATTTGTCACCTGTATGTACATACATACAGTTCTGTACTAAAGTGTTTGGCACATTCAAAATTATGTAGAACATATGTTGCTGAATGTAAAAAACTTACTATGAAGGAACATTTTCTTATTTCACCTTTTCTTATGTCCAGAGTGGCAGGTGAAATATTTGCTGTGAGCCTTGCACAAGGTGGACCGTCTCCCCGATTTATGCAGGAGTGGTGTCACCACTATCTTGCAACCGGGACCCTGAAGGACTTAATAAAGAATCGTGTACATGACACTGAGTTGTCCCCATTAATCAAAATGGTTTGTTGATGAAGTTGAAAGCATATTCTTCACTTTATCTTTCAATAACTTGTATGAAAAATAAAATGTGATCAGATCGAACATGCTTTTGACCTGTCACCCTACACTGAAGGAATCCTCAACTGTGGCTACACAGGCCCTATCAACTTGGATCACAAGGAGAGCATAATAAGGCATGAGAAATGTTTTGTTATTGTAACAAAGCACCCATTCGCCTACATGGGTTGATGCATTTGATCTGAGTTGAAATTGTTTTAAATTCCATTATTCTTACATTGCAACAACCCACAATTTGTGTCAGCTGATTTCATTCAATGTTTCAAACTAATTAGTTTTTAGAGTACATTATCATGACCAGTCATACACCAAGATTTCTGCACTAAGATATGAATATCCATGTCGCTATCCTTCTCCTTTTGTAAAGAGCTATCTTGGTACATGCAACCACAAAACTTACGCCGATGCTTCAGCAGCTGCGTGAATGCCTTGAAGTCTACAACGTATTTGGGGTCATGCAGAAGAAACTGAAAGTTTCTCTTTGAGATTGTCACAATCTCTTTGTGATTGGGGATGATGACATGGCAGTTGACAAACAGTGCTGTTTAATATTCTGTCTGCTAAAGCTGATTATCATTTAGGGCATCCTGATTTTGGTCAGGTGACTTGTGTTCACAAATATAGTGAAAGTAATGCATGTCTTGGAATTTTACATAGTCAAAACTCAAACTCAATGTCTTTAGGTTGATGCACACTACATAATCTCAAACCTGGCCCCTGAGATGAGTGAAAGTGGTTCTCCAAAACAGAAGAAGGAGACGGAAATCTTGGATTTCTTTCAAGATTTCCTTCAATAACTTGATGGTATGTATTGTTTGCATGTTTGTACTTGTGCTTAGTTTTGTTACTGTAGTATGTAATGTTTTTTTTACTTTAAACTTAAATGAGCTGCACCATAGGAACAATGTCAATGCAACACTTCAAACTGTTATTTTGTTTTCAGTTTATATTGCACTGACCCCTTATACATCTGTCCCCCCCCATATAAATATGCTAAACCAGATTGGAAAGTGAGTCTGCCTGTGGTTAAAAACAATGAAGAGAAAGAAGACAATGGAGAACTACTTTCCGTTCCCAGTGTAATGCAGTGGCTGACAGGGCAGGCAGACACCTGCTTGTGTCAGAGAGAAAAAAGTTCAAGATAGTGGTCATTTTTGACCACTCATGTCTACAACGCATACCTAACCACACTGTTTGTTACCTGATTGTTAGTGCATGTACCAACACGATAACATTTCCTACAGCCCAGAGAGACTGTGATGCATTTAAATCAAACATTGAAACGGCAATCAAATATGGTGCAAGGTCTGATAGAGAGTAGTTGAAAGACTACTCAAGTTATCTAACTGATAAACCACATCGAGTACATTCTGTTCCTGTGAAGAGAAGCAGTCAAATATTTCTTGCTTTATTTTGTATTAATGCTTTAATGTATGCCCTTCAATGTATCACAACTGTGATTTCAAAAAAGATTTTTATTAACCTCTTACTAGTCAGACATTCATAGAAGGATGGTAGACTGCAGTGATAGCTCAAAGGTCTAAATGCTGGACGCATGGTTTTGGACGCATGGTTTCTTTTGGAAATAATAGTTAGAGGGACTGGTATAGTATTTGGGCTTTTGTAAAGTCTGTGTCTTGTTCGAGAGTGGCTTGACACAAGGAATCCGACAGCTGAAACCCATGTCTTGCATAAGTCTGTGCGTGGTGGTTCTTGAAGCACTGACTCCAGCTGCAGTCCACTCTTTGTGAATCTCCCCCACATTTTTGAATGCGTTTTGTTTCACAATCCTCTCCAGGGTGCGGTTATCCCTATTGCTTGTACACTTTTTTCTACCAAATCTTTTCCTTCCCTTCGCCTCTCTATTAATGTGCTAGGACACAGAGCTCTGAGAACAGCTAGCCTCTTTAGCAATGATCTTTTGTGTCTTGCCCTCCTTGTGCAAGCTGTCAATGGTCGTCTTTTGGACAGCTGTCAAGTCAGCAGTCTTCCCCATGATTGTGTAGCCTACAGAACTAGACTGAGAGACCATTTAAAGGCCTTTGCAGGTGTTTTGAGTTAATTAGCTGATTAGAGTGTGGCACCAGGTGTCTTCAATATTGCACCTATTCACAATATTCTAATTTTCTGAGATACTGAATTTGGGGTTTTCATTAGTCAGTTATAATCATCAAAATTAAAAGAAATAAACACTTGAAATATATCAGTCTGTGTGGAATGAATGTATACATTATACAAGTTTCACTTTTTGAATGGAATTACTGAAATAAATCAATATTCTAATTTTATGACCAGCACCTGTATAATGCATACCCATAATGCATACCCCTTCGCCTTTACATTAACCTGATTCTGAGGTTTTACCGGTAGATAGAAAAACCAGCAGGGTTGATAGTCGACTTGGGACTCTAAAGACGCTAGCACGCAGCAGTTTGCGATGTCTCTCTGAATGTTAATCTGTGCGTGTAGTTCCATTTTATTGTCCAGGGATTGAACATTAAAATGCTCGATAATGGTGGATTGCAGTGGCAGAACAAAAGAATCACAACAATCGATCCGGTGAGTAGTGTAAAAGTCTGTATTCAATGATGAACGAATTTTAAAAAGTGCAAGTCAATCGCACTGTATGAACGAATTTCCATTCACAAATGAGAGAGAAAAACAGCCATTCCGAAAATGACACCTGTTGGGCCAAGTTGGAACTCAAAGGTGATTTTGTGATGTCCGAAGCTTCGAACGTCAATGGTCACGTGGTGTTGTACTTTAAAACGAGCTTCTGGTACACTTAATCGAAACAGTAGAGCTCAGAAAACTGAACAGTGCTTGGAAGCTTCGGGTTCTTTTGTTCTATCCCTACTCATCGCCTGTGTTTTGCCTCCTCGACTGTGACAGCCCCGATGTACGGCTCTTTTTATGATTACAAGAAGAGCTAGACATCCCCATGATTTCTGGATATTGTAGGTTACCTATAACCAGGAAAAGTAGATTGTCTCTTTCTACCAGTGAAATGCAAAAACACTGGTATTAGCTTAGCATGAGGAAATTCACAATTTCATTGGCACACAATATATTTATATTAAATTAAGGGACAGCATATTGGTTATTGAGCAGAAGTAACATTTCCCGTAAGGGCTTTTAAGTAACCATAGTGGTGTTAATAACCAACTTCATTAAATTTGAAGTTAATAAATAGATCAGTAATAGGCAATGTTCCTTCACACACTTATTTCACAAAAACAGTTACACATAGCGACTTGACACTAACTTCTTTGTCAGAAGCTGTAGTGATGTGATGGTTTGGGTGAATATCTACCAGAGAAAATATCTACCAGAGAATCTCCAGGAGGATAGTTGGTGACCAGTGCGCGGGCCCTTCAAGCCTACAAATGGACTTTCAAATTGTCATACAGTCAATATAACAGAGTCATAACCCCTAACCACTAATAATTCCAATGAATGGGTTTAAGGCCCTGGTTCAACCACTCCACTCTCCTACAACATTGTTATAAAGATTTTTGGTCCCCATAGCAGAACCATCTTTGTTCTGAACAGTATATGACCTTTGACAAACATAAAAGGCATTGTCAATGGACTGGGTCTACGGGTCTGTCTTCATCGTCTAGTACTAGGAGAACCAGGAGTACTTCATCATCCAATACTAGGAGAACCGGCACATCCAGGGTGAGTTGCTGAAACTCTGGCTTACAGCAGTGTTTTTCAATGCATTTCTAGAACTAACCTGGGTTATCAGAGCATCTGTAGCAAAATGTTACATGAACAAAACCAGTGTTATAATGGTATAGTAATTATAGACAAGTACAGTTACAACATGGTGAATACAGAACAGACTTTGCGGTTTTTAATTAGTGGGTGTAGGCTACTGCCCATTGGTGGGTTATTAAACACACAAATGGGCAGGAACAGGGCAGTCTCTACAAAACAATCAACTGAGTTCTTCATATTTAAAAGGGAATTAGAAGTTAAACCAAATAGAACAAAAAAGGCATATAAGAAACAACACGAACTCAAAACATCCCTAAGACAATTCCACCTTATCCCCTCCCATCCCCAGTTACAAACCCTCCCATTCCTTACATCTTCCTCCATTATCCTCCCATCCAACCTTCCTGTTCCCTCCTCCCACTTATGATCAGATGGAGGCCACCCCACCGACCCTGAGGCCACACGCCTAAACGAAACACTATGATGATTGGTCCCTTTCAACTGTCAATCAACTCCCTCCAACAGTGAAGTGCTTGGATGTCTTATAATGGATTGAAATGTCTAATCTTGTTTCAAGTTTATTTTTATCAAACACATGAAAAGGGTGTTCTCTACAAAAAAATCAACTGAGACTTTCCTATTTACAGTTTTTTTTACACTTTGTTACTATTCACAAAAGTATGTGGTAATATTTCACCACTCTAAAATATTTTTTTTGAAGCTTTGGTACTATTCACACAAGTTTTGGTAGTCTTTCACCACTCTTAGCACAAAAAACACAACAGATCATCAGAAAATAATTGTTTTCACAACTCTAAGTACATCTGACATTGACTGAGTACAAAAAAACATTGTGTTCATACAAATTACATGCATAACTTTTTATAAAATTTTCTTCTCTATTGCTAAAATACATTTTACTAGGTATTTTAAGCCATGTCATGACATCACTGGTGACCAATGTCACGTTTGGATTTGCCATGTCAAATGATTCTTTGCACAGTGCATGAAAAATTAAGATATTCATTGTGATGTGAACAAGATATCATGGCCAAATGCCGAAGACAGAATTTACGCAAATTATTGTAATTTGTACTAAACATTGAAATTTCTTTTATTACTTTCTGATGGTATATGTTGCAATAAATTTGACAAAAACCCATGTTGCAATAAAATTCATTTTTTCATCAATGATTGATAATATGCTTTCATTATTCACACCTTTGATCATGGGATAGAAATATGGGAAATTATTTTCTGTCAATTGTGATAGATAGTGTACAGTTAGAGTTTTGACTAATGTAAAAACAGTGAAATAAAGTGTAACAGATTACCTTTCACACTGCCTTACATTGTTTGGTCGTGGACTGACAGATTGTTACAGTGACTAAACTAAGAGAATTGCACTATTTTATGTTTTGATGACATAACCAATGTACAGGTGTTATGGAAATTCTTGAACTGATGTATACTTAGTCCTATACATGTATAAATGGGTTACTAGTACTGAGTCCCCATGTTTAGATAAGGAAATGAATGTAGAAGAGAGGGATCCGATGTTTTTTGGTCATCATTTGATGGTCTCAGAAGGTCATTGGGTTATCCATTAATTGTCTATCAGTTTAAACCATCAAAGTATCTATTGTCTGTCCAGATGCTGTATGTCCTTTTCAGAGTTTAAAAGGTTACCCATGTGGGGGAGGACAGCCTGCCCCTTGGGTGAAATCTAGGTAGTGATAGAACAAAGGGAATGCGTTTTATTGAGTTAGGACGGCTGTGCAGCAACTTACCGCACCCCTTTTAACTGTAATAAATACTGACTGTTCATGTATTTTCCTCAGAGATTCCTCAGAGGATTATTTTGTAAGCTTTTGACGCATCTCTCTATTTGCAAATAAACTGTGAATTGTGTCAAGACAATTTTGTCTCTGTACTTACTCCTTTAAGAGTTCCTATTGATGGAATTACCATCACATGGCTAAGGGGCTATATCTGTTGCGCATCTATGTGGTGGGTTATAACCACATGCTATGCTCAGAGGACCTCGTTGATGTTGTCAAGCTTGATGACCACCAATTTTAGAGACTGTAGGATGGAGTAGAGATTGCTCATGTAAAATGCCAAAGTTGTTGGACAGCTTGTGGTTTGGCGAATAGTAGAGTTAATGAAGTTGTATATGCCTGCGCACCGATTGTCTTTGATCTGTATAAGATCATGACCCAAGTCCCGGGCATTTGTGAATATCTGGTTGTGGTCGACCTAGTAAATGCATTTTCCCTTTTGGTATTCCCTGTGCACAAAGGTTCCAATTGGCTGCATTTTGTATTCCTTGGTGGAATATTTAATCTCGTTCACCGAGATTGTTGTTAACCTGAAAGTTTTTTGAATTCACCAGGATTTGATTTGTTTGGTGTTCACTTGGGTGAATGCATTCATTGCGTCGTTATTGTGATTCTTGGGCAAGGTCCACTCTTTCGGCTTTTGCCTAAGCGCCGACTCAGCGAAATTGAAATCTGTTTTCCCGTGTTGTGCTGTTGGCTGGCACACATGGAGGTACTCGCCTGATAATTTAGGATTCAATACAAGAATAATTTCCTAAATTTAATCTGAGTGATAAATTGGAAACTGGTACAATTATGCTTTCCTAATTTGGTAAAATATGGTCCCATGGTTTCATTATAAAGGGTTAAAATATTGTGTTTCTCACTCCTTTTATGTAGTAGTAGAGTGAAGAACCACATGGCGAGAGTCTTTAACGTTAAGAAAACATGCTGTTTCCCATGAAGACTGGATTTGCATCCAATATAGTCGTAGCCTGCAACAGAGGGTAAAATAGCCAAAGCCCATAAAATTGGATGTCCTATTTTAACTGTTGAATTGGGTTTGGTTAAATAATGTAGTTTCACTTTGTTTGTATTGATAACTGGGATTATACTTGTCTTAAGACCAACGTCTGATACTCGTTATTGGAGTTTAAATTCTGAAATGGTACAAATGGGGTAGATTGATGTGACAGTGTTTAGAGATCTAGATTGAGTGTTCTTGGGATTACTCAACGATTGTACCTTGATTTTAGTGACATCATGCATCTGTTTTCTCTTAACATCACCTTTCTTGAGATTTTTTTCTTACTTTCCACCCTGCTGTTACTGTGTTGATAGGATAAGCTATTTTTTTACAAACAGCCACAATATTAGATGAGTGGGGTAATGACTCTGAACCTTCAGTTAACGTAGGATGTTGGCTAAGTTGAAAGCATGACGTCTATTAATACAGATAGTTTGGGGACCATGTCAGATGTTATTGTGTGGAAACTTACGTTTCATGAACATTTCACACGATCCATTTGGCCTTTATGGCCTACCAGCAGTAGGTACAGTCCTGGGCTCCAGGAAGGGGGGCAGACCCCCTGGGAGGGCCTCTACCAACCTTTCCCATTAAATCAAAGTAGCCTGTTACTAAGAGTTAAATTCAAGTGTTCAGACTGCTCTCACCTGTGGTAATTTTCCCAACATGAGTATATTCAATTTTGGGATAATCAAACGTTAAGTGCAAGCTAAATATATTTTCCTCTCCATAGGTTTCATGTTGGAATGTATGGTTTTACAAACAACTTGTAGTGAGGGTAGAGACCTAAAGTCATCCCCCCATTGTTAATAATTGGAACAATCTTGATGTCGATGCATGAAATATGAATGGAAGTTGTGATTTTGGTTTTGGCTGACCGCCACTATTTGGAATAACATAGACATGCATCATAGTTGGAAAAAAACCCTAAACTTTAGGAGGTTAATTAAGACATGATGTTTGTGTTGTCACAATGTACTTTGGCCATTGACTGTGACAATGCTAATTTTGGTTACGGTTCATATGCAAACTTCATAAGGGTTGTTTCACATTTGTCATAGGTTACATGGTTTATAATTCCCTCACACAAGCGACCGTGTGGTACATTTGTTGTTTTTGATTTTGTTTGTGATTTGTGGACACTTGAAAGCGATTCAGCAATAAAGGACTGGTTGGAGCAAAGAGAGACTAAGTTTGGCTTTAAGGACAATTGTGAGGTGGGCTGAGATAAGATGGATCTCTCACACACACAGTCCCACAGCTGCAAGCGGATTTTACAGTAATGCCTGTAAAATCCGCGTCTACAGTAATGCCTGGTTCCTGACAGCTGGACTAGTTCTAGTCCTGATGATTCTGCCACGAGATGAAGAAGGCAACTTCCAACAGACTGGGGGAGCTGAGGAAAGCCCCCGTTGTTCTGGATAACGTTTACTGGTGTGCGGAAGACCAACTGCACAACATCATGCCACGCTGGTTGGGTCCATACCAGGTACACCTCATCTGCTGTCCAGGTAGCTAAGAGAGGAACCTGGGGTCGACGCCACCCACGCCACAGGAGGGCTTCGGTGTTTTAGGCAGTGAATTGAAGGCTAAGCCCCGAATGTATTGTGATCCTAGCAACGCCTCTGGTACAGGTACTTAATATATTTCACCAAATGTAGTTGTTGAACCATGATTGTGTGGTGAAAGATGTTTACAATTCCAAATGAAAGCAAAATCACTTGATTTGAATGCAAGATTTACTGGGTTTGGAGTTTTGTAGACCACAACATTGTATTGATAATAGCACCAAAGCAACAAAAAAAAAACTGGAATAGGGAATTTGAAGTACATACAAATAGAACAAAAAAGGAACATAAGAAACAAGACACAACAAAATAATCTGGGAGTTCCCTTCCCCAGACTTATTAACCACAGTCAATAAATCCTTTATCAACAAGGTCTCCTAGTAATGCTACATTTGTTACGAACCCCGTGGCTCTAGCAGTCTAGGCTGGATGGTACAGAGACCCGTAAAATAAACTCATGCAAAGTAGTGTAGTGTACAAGAACAGTGAGAACAAACGACAGACAACCAAGCTACTGTCAAACATAAAACGTTTATTATAAAACACACAGTAAATGGGTTAGGGAAAAGGGGCTGAGCTGGACCCAAGGAATGAAATAATAAAGTCAAAAACCCCTAAACTGAACTTGCCTGCCTCAAGAACCGCTTAGCTAACTACTAACCTATACAAAAATACAGTGGGTGGTCCGCTCAGTTCTAACTAGTGTTTTTAGACAGAGTTTTCCAATGGGTTGTGTATGCCCAAGGGCGACTTGCTAAAAAAAACTTTTCCTAGCGACACAGGGACAAACAAAACACACAGGTCAAACAGGGACTAAATAGCAAACAATAGACTACACAACACCAAACAAATCACCACAGCAATACATACAGTACTCACATGAAACAGGACAAAGTGAGATGTATGCGCCAAAACTATGTGGTGTACCAGCATACTGTTACATGTTACATATCACTGAATAGGTGTGAGTATCTTCACAGAAGTTCCATAATAAGCTAAGAATCCAGGATAGAGTGGCTGAGTGAATGTGGTCTGGACTCTGTAGAGGAGGGTCACTGTGTCAGAGACACTGTAGAAAGACAGAGTTCCTGCCTTGTGGTCCAGATACACTCCCACTCTGAAGGAGCAGGGGACAGGGATATTAGTCTTCTTATTATTGTGCCAGAAATTGCAGCCTGATGTAGAGCAGTATAACCTCCAGGACAGATCATTACGTCCAAAACAACAATCATAGCCTCTTCCTTTCCTGCTGATCTTTTTATATGAGACGGCTACACCAACTGTTTCCCCACTCCACTCTACCTCCCAGTAACTGACTCCAGACAGACCCTTTCTACACAACACCTGGCTATAGATGTTAAATCTGTCTGGACAATCTGGATAAGACTGGACCTTATCAGTGCATGTCACCTGTCTGTTCCCGTCAGACAGACACAGGTACTGATATGCTGTATTGGGATCCAACGTCAACTGGCAGGAGTCTAAGAAAAAGAAAAAAGTCAGTGACAGTGTGTGTGTGTCTCTGTGTAAGAATTTATTTACATGCTAAAAATCAGTATGTAGGCCGGCTTATGTTTGTGAGTGTATGTGGTTTTGTCTAGCGTTGTGTGTGTTCACATAAAGTGCAAATATATTGGTGGGATTGTGTTTGTCTGTGTGTGACTGTATTTCCTCACATGTTAAGAAATCCTCTCTGGTCTTGGGCTCAGCAGGTAGTTCAATATGAAATGTAGTCACTATGGAGACAGACAGACTCACTTATCACAGGTTGTTATGGAAATTCTTGAACTGATGTACAGTGGATGTAAAAAGTCTACACACCCCTGTTAAAATGCCAGGTTCTAGTGATGTAAACGAATGAGACAAAGATAAATCATGTCAGAACTTGACAAAATAAAAAAATACAAAATAAAAAACTCACAATAACCTGGTTGCATAAGTGTGCACACCCTTAAACTAATACTTTGTTGAAGCACCTTTTGGTTTTATTACAGCAGTCTTTTTGGGTAGGAGTCTATTAGCATGGCACATCTTGACGTGGAAATATTTGCCCACTCTTCTTTGCAAAAGCGCTCTAAATCTGTCAGATTGCGAGGACACCTCCTGTGCACAGCCCTCTTCAGATCAGCCCACAGATGTTCAATTGGATTCAGGTCTGGGCTCTGGCTGGGCCATTCCAAAACGTTAATCTTCTTCAGGTGAAGCCATACTTTTGTGGATTTGGATGTGTCCTTTGGGTCGTTGTCATGCTGAAAGGTGAACTTCCTCTTCATCTTCAGCTTTCTAACGGACGCCTGAAGGTTTTGTGCCAAAATTGCCTGGTATTTGGAACTGTTCATAATTCCCTCCCCCCTGACTAAGGCCCCGGTTCCAGCTGAAGAAAAACAGCCCCAAAGCATGATGCTGCCACCACCATGCTTCACTGTGGGTATGGTGTTCTTTGGGTGATGTGCAGTGTTGTTTTTGCGCCAAACATACCTTTTGGAATTATGGCCAAAAAGTTCAACCTTGGTTT
>JACXGI010017629.1:0-14234 GCA_016801175.1 Esox masquinongy
ACAGGCGAGAGGTCGGAATACCGGCGGACAACAGAAGTACAGGCAGGGCTCAGGCAGATTAGTCGGGAACGGGCGATCGGTCGGTGCACGGATAGGCAGGACGAGAAACTGGAGGACGCTAGATGTGGCATGTAAACATGAACCATTGATCTGGCAGGGGAGAAGTGGCAGGGAGTTGTATAAATCTGCGTGCTGATGATGTGACTGGGGACAGGTGTGTGATTTGGTGATTGGTGACAGGTGTGTGATTTGGTGTGCACTGAGACTCAGGGGCGCGGGCGCCCTCTGCTGCGCGCTCGCGGAGGCGGGGTCGTGACAATCAGAATTTAAGGCCTTTCTGGTCATGATCGGGTTCGGCCTAAGAATTAACTCTCTATCTCTGGGTCACAATGTCTTCAGCTGGCCCTCATGCTAATAGCCTTTCCTCTAGATCACTCAACCCCTTTTAGCACGGTTAGGATTTAGGCCTAGCTCGCTGAACCTGTTCTGAGCGTGATTTGTCTGCGCAGAGCAAGGCTGTGGCGACCTTCCTATAGTATTCATTTAAAATAGTCAATAACCCGATGTAGAAGTTTCTGCACTTTTCTTCTGTTCCCTTGTCCTGCTCTTTTTCGTCCATTTCCACTTCGAAGCAATATGTTTTTCATTGACGCTGTGCCGTCATTGAGAACAAGCCGTGTCCCTGATGTTGAAAAAAGGAGCAAAACAACATGTAGGCATAATGATAGTCTTACTATCCATATGGACTGTTTGCTACATTCAGTAGCAACAACTCCTCCAACACAGAATTCGTTCCATTCACTTTTCCCCCAACGGAACAACTCACTTTGACTCTGAAAGTCCATTGAATATTTCAAGACAGCAAACAGAGACTGCATAGAAACTCTTAAATTTTTGAGTAGAGAAAATTTTTCTCAATTGCGGTCCTTCTGCAATTCTGCGACATCTTAACATTATATATTGTGCTATATCCACGATCTGGATATGCCAAGCACAAAGAGGGACTGATCAAATAGCCAATAGAAAGGTGATGTAGAAATAAGGCATGTACCGCCAGTCAATATGTACATTCCAAAAGTCTGACAGATAGACTACTGAAATCTAATCGATTATAAGTTAAATGACCCTCCCTTGGACTGTAAACCCTCACCAAGACTAAAATTAAAAAAGCATGACCCCCCATTTCCCTCTGTGTCTCATCATGTTACATTCCAATCTCTCCCTTACTCATGTTATATAGTAGGGAAGGGCACGGTTAGTAGAATATTCAAATAACCAATTTTAAGTTAATATTCAAGTACTGTTTATACTGTCTGTTTTTTCATGTTTGCCTCTCAAATTGTTTAACATTTATGTATTTTTTTTGTCTGAAATAAATAGACCTGAACACGATTTTTCTAAGTACTATTACAATTACAATCTTCAGTTATTAAATACAATGATATTCCATGACATACACAAAAAGAAACGTTTTAAGTCAGTTTTTATGACATGCACTCCTTTGCACGTGTTTGTTGTTTACGTTTGTAAATCAAAGCGGTAGTGGTGTGGTGGCCCAGGCAGTCAGAATGACAAAAAAGCCTATACCCTATTGTTAGCAAGTGGATGAAAGTTAACAAATTCAAGGGAAGATGGAATATATTTACGGAATTAATGTTACCTACGAAAAATGATTTGGCTGCAAAATGCAAAATTTGCAAAATGCTACGTAAAGTTAGGCTTTGGAATCTAAAGGCGGTTGAGAGTGCAAATAGCATATAGCTGGCTAGCTTAGCTAACTAAACTAGCTTCTCTAGACTCCTCCATCCAATAAACTCAATGTTATGTGTTGATAAATATTATCTTTTAGTTTTGTAGCCAAGTTTTGCATGTCAATCCGTGTTTACCACACTGCTTCCTCCATATGTGCACTCGCTATTCTCTCACACGAACGGCCATTGAGCCGATGTTAGATGAGAACGACACCCACTCTTTTGCGCATTCTGTAGTAGAGCTGATGTTGTATCAGTAGTTTTTAAAAACATTTATTTTGGTTAACCGAATACTATTCGAACAATAACACATACTATTTGGATAATAAAATTATGTCCAATGCACATCCCTAGTATACAGTATACCTATAGGGTAGTTTGGGATAAGACACCCCCCCTAAGTTTAATGTCTATTTACTGACACAAAAAATAAAAGTTCAGTGATTTTTCAGTACGTTGAAGATGGTTATGCTTAGGGAAATTGGATTATAAAATAAAATAAATGGCTACATTTGACAGATTAATTTGTATATAATAAAATGAATTTTTTAGAAAATGGGCATTTTTTCAAGCTACTGGGGTAAGATTTTTTAAATGATTTAACACAATTGGAAACGGCAAAAGGTTAGATCAAAATTTCTCAGAATTGTTTTGATGAAATTACTTCAAATATTGTAATGAAACAGAGAAATTTGTAGTTGATTAAGACAAGTGGCAACCAGAGTAAGTGTTGAAAAAAAGAATGCTGACATTTTGTGGTTCTTGTGAGAGTTACATGGAGGGGGGCATCTTACCCCAGGGGGCATCTCGCTCCATGTTACCCAATTCTTTGTGCTACTATTTTATCTCTTTATATTACTAAGTTAAGTTTTATGTGACAAATAAAACCGTTGGTAAAACAGAATGCGTAACTCCTCATGTAACTCTGGTATAGGTATATACAAGTTTTTTTGTAAAGTTTCCCTTGCCGCTCAATTTGCAACTAAAGCTCACATAGGTTAATAGCCCACAGAGGGAGGTGGAGGACGGAAAAAGAAGCGGTCCTCTTCAGCCTCCGAATCCTCAAAACTCAGACTCCAATCCTTTGATTATAATCTGAAACAGGCATTAATAGAAGCTTCCCCGTAAAAGTAAGACATCCAAACATCAGCGCCGACATAACGTCTACAGAGTGGAGTTCACACAGCCAGCATAATAGATGGCCATAGTGATCTTAATTGAATGGCTTTATACCAAACAGAAATAGTGAGAAATAGAGAGCCAACAATTGTCAATTATTCAGTCATTTATAGGTCCATAATAATTTCTACATCATTTCAAGCTAGTTTTAGATGTTAGTTAGTGCTTTAACCCTCTCAAAATACATTGCTCAAAAAAATTCACACTTAAATCAAACATCGGGTCTTGATGAATGAAACATATTAAAGTTCAAAATCTTTACTGTGCATTGTGTACTGTACAAAATGACGTAACAACGGTCAGTGGAAACCAAAATCATCAACCGATTGAGGGGTGGATTCAAACTCACACCGAAAATCAAAGTAAACAATTGAAATCACAGGCTGTTCCAACTTGCGTGAATTTCATCATGGCAGCTTATAATGTGACTCTGTAGTGTGTATGGCCCCCACGTGCCTGTTTGCACTCCCGACAACGTCTGAGCATGCTCCTGATGAGATGGCGGATGGTGTCCTGGGGGATCTACTCTCAGACCTGGATCAAGGCATCAGTGAGCTCCTGGACAGTCTGTGGCGCTACTTGGCGGAGACGGATGCACTGATATATAACGTCCCAGAGGATTCAGGTCTGGGGAACAAGAGGGCCAGTCAATGGCATCAATGCCTTCGTCATCCAGGAACTGCCTACACACTCTGGCCACATGAGGCCGGGCATTGTCCTGCCCCAGGAGGAACCAAGGGCCCACTGTACCAGCAGAAGTTCTGACGATGGGTCTGTCCAGCTCTCCTCGTGTAACAGCCCATCTCCTGGTACCTCCTCCATGCTCTTGAGACTTTACTGGGAGACACAGCAAACCTTCTTGAGACAGCACGTATGGATGTGCCATCCTGGAGGACCTGGACTACTTATGCAACCTGAATGAGATGCAGGTACCGCCTCATGAAACCAGTACTGACAAAGACACTAGCAAAATGCAAAACTAGAGAAGTATCAGTCAGGAAGGCTAAGGAGAGAGCAATTGTCTGTGGCCACCACCTGCAAAACCATTCCCTCTTTGGGGGTTGTTTTGCTGTGGCCTCTCCAGTGCACCTGTTGTCACTGTCATTTGCACCAAAACAGGTGAAATTGATTCACAATCGCTTATGCTTCCTACCTGGACAGATTGATATCCCTGAAGTTTAATTGACTTTGTGTTATACTGTGATGATTACGTGTTTGCTTAATTTTTTTGGAGCAGGGTATTTTATTGCATGCTCAAACCTACTGCTGGCAAGATAGAATCAGCTTCTTAGTTTGTCTTCAACAAACAGATTAAAAACAGATTAATTACAAACTAAACTCAATCAGCTATCGGCTACTGCCTACGCCTAACAAGATAAAAGAATGCTCACACACTCAGAACACATATCAAGATGATGCTAACACAGGATTGCTACATCGCAGGTCACAATTGTTTCCCGCACTACACAAGGAGCCCCAAGACTAACTAACTCCCCGCCAACTCCCCTTAAAAAGGCTCCTAACCATTTGGTGAAATAGTCAATGGTTGTTAACACCCACCTATTCCCTCTCTTGGAAACCGGGAACAGGCCTACCACGTCTGCTCCCACCCTCTCTAAGGGAGCCCCTACTGGGCACTGTTGTAGTTGGGCATATGACTGCCCCAGGGGACCCTTCCTTGCTACGCAGCTGTTGCATTGCCTGCAAAAGTCTTCTACATCCCGTCTGTGTCTTCCCCAGTAAAACCCTTTTCTCAGTCGTCTCCATGTCTTGGTCACCCCGAAGTGTCCAGTATCCATACCCCCATGTAACTGCTCTAACATGGTCTGTCGTAGGCTCTTTGGAACCACCAGCTGCCAGATGACCTCCCCCGTCGCTGGAGCCACCTAACCCCTCTGTAGCATCCCCCTGCCAGCCGCAGGGTCTTAAACCCCGCCCAGAGTCCCTTTGTGGCCGGAGAGCGATGGGCCACCTCCTCTCTGGGTAGGCATCGCCCCTCACGGACCCACTGCAGCATCGGGGCCAGCTCCCTGTCCTCCACCTGCTTCTCTCTTTACTCACTGATGTCGACCAGGTGAGTCTCGTTGCACTCAGGAGGCCCCAGCTGGCTCACCTCAGCCACTGTACAGCCCTCCTCGCACAGCTCTCTCTCTCTAACCACTGTTTTTTCACAGTAGCCACAGCCTAACTCTGCACAGGGACAGCGGGACAGAGCGTCCAGGTTGGCATGGCAAGCACCGGCCCGGTGCTCCCCCCAGAAGTTGAAGGACTGCAGCTCCTCCAGCCTTCGTGCTATCGGCCCCTCTGGCTCTTTGAAGGACAGCAGCCATTGTAAAGCAGCATGGTCTGTGCGTATGACGAAGGGGACACCACATAGGTAGTATTTAAAATGCCTTACTGAAGCTACAACTGCCAACAGCTCCTGACGTGTCACGCAGTAATGGCTTTCCTCTTTGCTGAAGGTTCTACTGAGGTAGGACACCAACATCTCTCCCTCTGGGCTGGGCTGCCCAAACACTGCCCCCACACCAATGTTACTGGTGTCCGCGTGTAGTATGAAGGGCTGTGACGGGTCAGGTGAGACGAGGATGGGGGCTTCTCCTAGGGCACATTTCAGGGCGAACAAGGCTTGTTGGCACTGTGCAGTCCAGTGAAACTCTGTCTTTTCCCAACAGGCCCGTGAGAGGAGCAGCGATGTTGGAAAACCCCCTCACGAACCTGCGGTAATAGGACGCCAGCCCCTGGAAGCTCTTGACGTGCTGTTTTGACAGGGTCAGCCAACCTTTCACAGCCTCCACCTTATCAGGCTCAGTGCTGATGCCCCTACACGATGGCCCAGGTATGTTATCTCCCGCAGTATAAAGTGACACTTTTCAGGATGCAGCTTCAGCCCCGCCCTCACCATCCTTTCCAGCACTGCCCTCAGTGCCTCCAGAGCCCCATCGAAGGACATGCCGTGCACCAGGATGTCGTCCAGATAGACCAGGCGCTGTTGGTGGAGGACATCCGACAGCACCTGGTCCATCAGGCACTCGAATGTAGCGGGAGCATTACACAGTCCAAAACACAGCACTTTGAACTGCCAGTGGCTTCAGTGGGTGGAGAACGCTGTCTTAGTCCGATCCTCCGGAGCGAGAGGCGACTGCCAATAGCTGCTGCGTAGATTGAGGGAGGAAAACCAGGAGGACCCCCCTCACCAAGTCGAGGCTCTCATCGTCACGAGGGAGCGGGCTAGAGTCATTTTTAGCAACAGGAATCAACACTCTATAGTTGACACAGAACCGTAGCTTACCCCCTTTTGTAGGAACCATGACTACAGGGGCCGACCACAGGCTATTAGACGGCTCGATGAAATCTGCCCTCTCCATCTCCTCCACAGCCTTGTCTGCAGCCTCCTGCCTCGCCAATGGGATGCGTCGGGGTCTAATTTTCACAGGTTGGGCATCGCCCGTGTCAATGTCATGCTGCACTAGGTGGGTGAGGCCGACGTCGTGCTCCCTCAACGCGAAACAGTCCTTAAACTCAGTCAGGAGATGTCCCAGCTGTTCGCGCTGTGCAGTGTCGAGACCCTCACTGTTCCTCCTACAGAACTCCTCCACGGCCGCCCGAGAGGAATCAGGCATCCCCGTAGCCTGTTGAGGTGGAGCCAGGGCAGGTGACGTGGGCGGCAGCGCATTCCGTGTGCTCCCTTGGTATGAAGATGGGGGCCACCGGAGACAGCTGGTGGAGAGGAGCTGAATCACTTCCCACTCCCCTCCCTGCCTTCACAGGAGATGCGGAACGGCACCGCCGTACCGCCTCTTGCGCACGGACCCTCTCCCGTTTCCCTGTGGTTTGTCAGCAGAATGGCAGTCACGGACCAAGTGACCAGGTAGGCCACACCCCCAACAAACTAGGTTGTTAGGACGCCGGCGGGGGATCACACCGAGCTGACGTGAAACAGGCAGGGAGATGGTTATTTCAACCTCTCACAACGGCTTGTCATCACCCACCTCGCACTGTTCTGCAGCTCTCCCCAATGATGAGCCCTCCATCCTTCCTCCCGTAGCCTCTTCCCAAATGACCTCATGATGCCTCAGTGTCCAGCGCTTCTTGTAGCAAGCCAGCTGTGTCAGGACACGAAGACAGTGCCAGGATGAAATGGTCGTGGCCCAGTTTGCCCTGAATAGCCAGTGATGTGTGTTCATACGCCCGACGAGTTATGCACTCTATCATTAGCCAGCTCCCTGAGAGACTCATCCGGCAACCGCGCCCTACGGCCAAGCGCTGACAGTGTGACCTCCCGATGTTTGTCCTTCCCAAAGCGCCATTCTAGCACGGAACTAGCTCTCTATAGCTTCCCCGACGAGATACATTGCCAGCTGCAGAGCTTTTTGATCCTCCCCTCAATCGACCGAAGCAACTAGCAACTCAAACTGTGCCAGGAAAGCTTCCAAGTCAGCTTTGCCGCCGAACTTCGGGACCTTGACGGGACAGCTAGCAATGGCAGGCAGCGAGACGCCATTTTTGTTGTTGCTGACATGGAGGTAACTTCTGTCACGCTGCGACCCCTGCACATGGTCCTGCCTGGCTTCCGCACCACCAGTCAGTGGCATTACCTCCGCGTGCTGACCACAGGCAGAAGTTAGCACGCCCTCCCTTGACGGTTGTGCCAATTCTCCCGCGGGTAGCCACAACGAAATCAGTGGTTTGACTTTGCCCCGATCAATGCTAACATATGCCTGTTCTTCCTTAATTTTAAGATGGGCTCCCAGCTTCTCCCCGTCTCTTGCAGCCATCTCTGTGGTGGTAGCCAGTGGCCGAAGCGAAGGCTAGGTACTAGCACTTCTGACACCAGTGTTACGTCTTCGACATACGAAATGATCTCGAGATACAGATGTGGTTTTCAATCAATTTAATTACTAACTAAACTCAATCAGCTATCGGCTACTGCCTACGCCTAACTAGATAAAATAATGCTCACACACTCAGAACACAAATCAAGATGATGCTAACATAGGATTGCTACATCACAGGTGTTTCCTGCACTACACGAGGAGCCCCAAGACTAACTAACTCCCCCACAAAACTCTCCTTAAAAAGGCTCCTAACAGGGAACCCTAAGGTACCACCCCCCCTGCATTCAGCCACCCAGAGCGCTACCCCAGCAGCAGGACGTCCCGCCTGCATAATTGTCCCCTCCCAGATAATTCCAGCTCTCAGAACAATCTAAACTGTCCACAGTCCAGGGTCGCCACAATATGTATATAATGTAATTAAGGAAGGGAAAAAAATAGGGGCAAAAAAAGAAATTATGAGTTTAGAACAGTGCTATTGAACTTTAATAAGGAAAATTGGTTTTGTAAAGAAAAGTCCTCAGGAAGAAACCCATAGGAAAACACAAACAACAGGATCTTGTATAAGAACTTATCTAAAACTCTTTCACAGATTTCTGAGTAAAAATAGGAAAACGCATGCCCGCCTGCATGAACACACTTACTGTCTGCTGCAGGTCTGGGATAAGGATGCGGACGACCATGGAGTGAATGTGTATGTCATCCATGCGCCTTGGGGCCGGCTCGGCGGTGGCTCTTATGGTCTCATAGATTGTCTCCTCATGGGAGCTGTCAGAGGCAGAGTCCTCGGAGTAGTCAGAACAGCTCTGGGCCATTTCATCCTCACTGGACGTGGGACTCCGGGGCATAGTCAGTAGGCCGGACAAATTCAGCTATGGAGGAGTAAGAAACTATGAGAAAACAACCTCAAAACAACAATTTGGGGACATTGTTGGGGTCAATTCCAATTTCATTTGAAATCACAATTCACTTATATAATAAGTGGAAAGCTACAGGAAATAGAATTAGGAAATTCATTATTTTAATGAAGCTTACATTGGAATTGTGTGGAATTTAATTATATTTGAACTGAAAGACAGACCTTGAATTGAACTTAATTAAAACTTAGAGATAGGTTAAGCAAAGATAGAAGAGCATTACAGTAACATATATAATCATGTTTTATTGTCACAGGGACAATTTGGATCACAGAGATAGAAAATAGAGTATTTCTATCTCTAACATTTCAATTGGTGGAATTGACCCAAACACTTTGGGATCAACCCTAACTCGTCAAATGTCCACTTAGTTTCCCATTGACATCAATGCATGAATGATAATGTAAAATATACTTCATAACATTAGTATGAATATGAATATCTTGTTATGGACGATAAGCTTGTTGACCATATTCTCTCTACCAGTAGTAACAGAGAGGCAAGAGACAAAAGTAGAAAACCCCTTCCTGATACAAACTCAGACAATTAAACTTATAAAAAGCACTCCATGTTACATTAATCACAAACTGTCTTCAATTTCCTATAGGAAGAAGAGCAATAGAAATGTAAGCTTTCATCAAGCTAAACCTTCATGCCCCGCGTTCGAATCTCGTCACAGTTAAAAAAATATATTCTTTAGGATTTGTTCTGGCTAGACAAATACTATTGCTGGATACAACCTTCAGTGGCTACATTATAGTAAGCCTAAAATAAAACTGTTTACGGTTATATTGCGACTATTTCTGGTGGATTTTCGAAGTACGCATCCGTGCATGCTTTTTGGGTCAGGATAGACAAAAACTTTGCTGGCTACAACCTTCAGTAGCTATGTTATAGTAAACCTGAACTAAAACTGTTTACGGTTAAATTGCAATAATTTTTGGTGGATTTTCGAAGTATGCATCCGTGCATTCTTTTTGGGTTAATACAGGCTAGATCAAAACCCCCTTAGACAGTAAAAGAGTAGGGGTTTCCACGATTCTCTCGTCTTTCTACTTGACGAAAAAGTCAGTTATTGTCATCTATATTGACAGTTATTGTAACAATGTCACTCACGAATGAAAGAAAAACGAACAATTTTGTGCCATGAAATGAAATAGTTTTTACAGTATATAGTTCTTCTTCAGTCTCGCTAGCAATTTCTTAATTCTTATGACTATTCCAAGTAGTAAGTTAGTAGATACTAGTAAGCCTATTACTGGCTAATAAGCCATTAAAATGGCCAGTGGCAAAAGCTATACATTTTTTAGATGCTATTTGTGGTGGACATAAACTTAATAAGAAATGTTAATCAGTTTAACACAATGCTTAATAATGTTTAGCGAAATATTCAAACTTGGCATGATGTTAATATGTGACAAAATTATCACTGGGCAAACATATAACACTGTGGCTTAGTGGTAAAGGACACTGCCTCTTATGTGGGAGACCTGGGTTTGAAACCAGTGAGGGCAACAATATTTATCAATTTTAATTGCAGGCCGGCTGAACTAGGCTTGCCTGGTTCCTTTTCTGGTTAATAAATGTGTTACATATTTCTATCCAGGTGGTATAATTAAGATACACTATATGGCCAAAAGTATGTGGACCCCCAACCATCACACCTATATGAGCATGTTGGACATCTCATTAAAAAACCCTGGGCATTAATATGTAGTTGATCCCCCCTTGCAGCTATAACAGCAGCCACTCTTCTTGGAAGGCTTTCCACAAGATTTTTGAGTGCCTGGGTGGGAATTTGTGCCTCTGTGGGGCTTTGTGGACAGGGGCATAGTCATGCTGGTCCAGGAAAGGGCCTTCCCCAAACTGTTGCCCCTAAGGTGGAAGCACTCAGTTGTCTGAAATGTCTTTTCCAGTAGCATTCAGATGACCCCCCACCGGTACTGCGGGGCCTAGCACAAACCCTGAAACACAGCCCCAGGCCATTATTCCTCCTCCACCAAACTTTACAGTAGGCACAATGCATTCCGGGAAGTAGCGTTCTCCTGGCATTCACCACACCCAGATTCGTCCATCAGACTGCCAAATAGTGAGGCGTGATTCATCACTCCAGAGCAGTGTTGGGGAACATTACTTTTAAAACTAATTACAGAACTAAATCTATTTAGAACTAATTACAGTTAGTAGCTACAGTTTACTACATAAAGTAACTAGTTACTTTACTTAGTTACTTGCTGTAGAAAGTAAGGTGTTACGTTACTTACTAAGTTACATTAAGATAAGTCCTTTGGTTCTATATTCACATGTTGGTCACTTTTAATGGGTTATCATATAATTACAGTTGTGCTCAAAAGTTTGCATACCCTAGGAAAATTGGTAATATATGTACCATTTGTAAAGAAAACATGAGTGAGCAGGCAAAACACGTCTTTTATTTCTTATGGGGTTCACATTCAACTGTAGGTCACAACAGAATGGCACAATCATAATACAAAACATGGCAACAAAGAAATAAATGAACTGACCCCTGTTCAAAAGTCTGCATACCCTTAGTTCTTAATACTGTGTATTGCCCCCTTTAGCATCAATGACAGTGTGCAGTCTTTTGTAATAGTTGTCTATGAGGCCCCTTTTTTTGTGGCATTGGCGCAGTAAAGGCTTCTTTCTGGCAACTCGACCATGCAGCTAATATTTGTAAAAGTATCGTCGTATTGTGCTCCTTCAAACAACCACACCGTCTTTTTCCAGAGCAGCCTGTATTTCTCCTGAGGTTACCTGTGGGTTTTTCTATGTATCCCGAACAATTCTTCTGGCAGTTTTGGCTAAAATCTTTCTTGGTCTACCTGACCTTGGCTTGGTATTAAGAGATCCCCGAATTTTCCACTTCTTAATAAGTGATTGAACAGTACTGACTAGCATTTGCAAGGCTTTGGATATCTTTTTATATCCTTTTCCTTCTTTATAAAATTCCATTACCTTGTTACGCAGGTCTTTTGACAGTTCTTTTCTGCTCCCCATGGCTCAGTATCTAGCCTGCTCAGTGCATCCACCTGAGAGCTAACAAACCCATTGACCATTTATACACAGACACTAATTGAAATTTAAAAAGCCACATGTGTGGGAAATTCACCTTAAATTGCCATTTTCACCTGTGTGTGTCACCTTGTGTGTCTGTAAAAAGGCCAAACATTCAAGGGTATGTAAACTTTTGATGAGGGCCATTTGGGTGATTTCTTTATCATTATGATTTAAAAGGAGCCTAACAACTATGTGATAATAAATGGCTTCATAGGATCACTATCCTTAAATAAAAGATAGTGATCTGCATGATCAGTCATATTTTCAAAATCAATGCCAAAATTTTTATGAGCACAACTGTACATAGTCATGTATTGCATATTCAGTGTCAGACACCAGCATTATCAATCATTCATTCTTATACAGCAAGTGACCAATTCTATTATCTCAAGTAATCATATACTATAATCAGAAACAATATTTGCATTTAGTTCTTTAATTAAGAATCTCTCAAAAATCCAGAAATTATTTTGTATTGCAAGTGCCTCCAACATTTTAAGGCCAAGCTTATTCAACAGCCTATATGCAGACTTCAAGATAGATCCATTGCAGTGAACAATGAAGAACCAAAAAAACAGCTGTAGCCTTGCCACTGATAAACATACCTTTTCAAAAAAGAGAATGTTTGGCACATTGCAATTTGAAATGTCTTTGCAATAATGTGCATAATCCATTAATGTTTGATGACTTTATTCAGAGGTTCAAAATGACTAAATCTGTTTTGAAACGCTTGTTGACGCTAGGTGTTGATTTGATATTAATTGGAGCTGGGTGTGTGGCTTTGGTGTATCATGAACTTTCGGAGAGCAGGTGCTGCCATCTTTGCATCCTTTGTTTCCACTTGCTACCATAGCAAATAAACACTACGTAAAGCTATGTTGGTTGCAGTGAGGGAAATTAAGTAACGCATTATTTATTTAAAAAAAATCACTAGTAAAATTTACATAAATTAAACAACTAACGGGTTACATTACTTATTACTGTTAAAGTAGTCTGACTACTGTAACACATTACTCCGAACACTGCTCCAGAGAACACGTTTCCACTACTCAAGCATATGGAAAGCCAAAGGGTTCACATCGGCTTATTCTGAACTGGCGTTTTGCTATTATGCCGTTGAAAATGAGTGTATGGATGTCATTTACAAGCGGTATTTTCGCCTGTTTTTTCTCTAAACACACGTTGAAAACGTGTAAATTGTCACAGAAAATGTCTATAGGGAATTAACAGGCGATGAGAATGCTTGTTATGACCAATTTTCAAGTGCTTTTTACATGCGTAAAATATGCCACTGAACACTTGTTCAGAACGCCTGTAATGACCAACCAAACACACATTCAGAACGCCTGTAATGGCCAACCAAACACGAGTCCAGAACGCCTTAATTTATACTACATTTCTGTAGTATAAAATTTTTATTCTAATATTTTGAGATACAGCATTTTTGATTTCCACGAGCTATAAGCCATAATCATCAAGATTGAAACAAAAAAGGATTGAAATGTTTCATTTGTAATGAATCTAGAATATAAGAAGGTGTCACTTTTTGATTTGAATTACAAAAAAAAGAACTTCCACAAGATATTCAATTTTTTTGTGTACATAAGTTAATTATGTATTTAATGAGTTTAGAGGATCTCTTAAAAATCCTGGTGGTGCCCCTTTATTCATTTGTAAAGAAATAAATTAATTCAGAACTGTATAAGTAATTACTGACAAAATTATACAAATGAATTTCCTCAACAAATGTATGCTTTAAATATTGCATTATTGACTGTGCTGATTGTTCTGTGCTGACTGTTTTAAGTGCCCTACTACAATATATAAATCAGCCAGTCTAATACAGATTCAGGGCAGTTTGGTCATTAATGTTGCTACTGAGCTGATACAATTCTGTAAGTTCAAAATGAACAATCAGGATCAAACCATGAGCTTTCAGAAAATTACTAATAAATATTTTTTGTTATACAGTACTAGCAAGCAACAGACTGAGGCATCATTGGATGGTAGGCTAGGTTAAAGTAATGGTAGGCTAGGTTAAAGTAATGTGAACTTAGAAAACCTCAGTAACACATGCTTTTTGACACTGGTGGCCTGCTTTCAATAAGGATTTATGTCAGGACCATAAGTGACATACTTCCCAAACCTCCCATATTTTTTAGCCTTTTTCTCATTTCTTAGAAATAGGAGACAAGTACTTAGCCTTGATAGAGGGAATTCTTCACCATGCTCTGAAAACCAATAAAACATTTCTGTAACATTGCCTTAAGATTCAATTGATGTGATTCAACAGGTAGGCAGTCTTTCTATGAGCATCTGTGACATTCAAGATGTTCATCCATCATAATGACGGTTTTGTTTTTGTCCAGATGTAGAATACTATCAAATATCCTGAAGTGGAATACAATGAAATACAGTGGTATAAAATGGCTTCAGGTTTCAGAGACTGATAGCTGGCATTTTGAGTTGACCGT
>JACXGI010017630.1:0-14249 GCA_016801175.1 Esox masquinongy
TGAAGCATGGTGGTGGCAGCATCATGCTTTGGGGCTGTTTTTCTTCAGCTGGAACCGGGGCCTTAGTCAGGGTGGAGGGAATTATGAACAGTTCCAAATACCAGGCAATTTTGGCACAAAACCTTCAGGCGTCCGTTAGAAAGCTGAAGATGAAGTGGAAGTTCACCTTTCAGCACGACAACGACCCAAAGCACACATCCAAATCCACAAAAACATGGCTTCACCAGAAGATGATTAACGTTTTGGAATGGCCCAGCCAGAGCCCAGACCTGAATCCAATTGAACATCTATGGGGTGATCTGAAGAGGGCTGTGCACAGATGTCCTCACAATCTGACAGATTTGGAGCGCTTTTGCAAAGAAGAGTGGGCAAATATTGCCACGTCAAGATGTGCTATGCTAATAGACTCCTACCCAAAAAGACTGAGTGCTGTAATAAAATCAAAAGGTGCTTCAACAAAGTATTAGTTTAAGGGTGTGCACACTTATGCAACCAGGTTATTGTGAGTTTTTTATTTTTTATTTTGCCCCCTCAGAGATTTCAGTTTGTTTTTCAATTGAATTGTTCACGTTATAGATCACATTAAAGGTGGAAAAAGTTCTGACATGATTTATCTTTGTCTCATTTTTTTACATCACAAGAACCTAGCATTTTAGGGGTGTGTAGACTTTTTATATCCACTGTATGTATCATTCAGAATGTCACATGAAACATTGACAGTACCTGTTTTTGTCATGCCCAGTAGCCAAGTCTCTTCATGGTTTAATCAACATCTTTCATTTACAGTATAATAAATATGAAAACACTCAACCGAAGTGCAACATTTTTTAAAGTTGCTATAATAAAGTCTATTCAGAGAAATGCATTGGTGCCTTCACACAACACGTCTCAGGGGAGCAGAGGAATGGAGGAAACAACGGGAAAGATTCAATTGCATTTCCCCCAATTCCTCACTGCCTCTCTTCTAGCCTTGTTAAAAAGCCATTTGAAAGGTAAGTGTGGAGGGAGGGTCCTCTGACCTCACGCAGTGGGTTTTGAGGAGGCAACCAGAGAATGCAATGAATGTCAGAAATGCAATTGAAATTCCACTTAGACAGCGCAGACAATTGACAGCTATTAATATTTCAGTGTCTGAGTGTGTAAATAACACAGCATGCAACCTAAATACCCGTAGATGTCCAGAAACAACCCCTAGCCCTTACCACGCCATCTAAACACTGAGATCTAAGATGGGATGTTGACTGGTGAGAGGCTTCGAGATTGGCCTGTAATTATTTAAAAGCAATGGATCACCCCCTTTAAACGGTGGTAAAACAAATGCAGACTTCCAGATCCTTTCATTACATTTCATTACATTCTAGGGTAAGACTGAAGAGATATGTAACTGGTTCAGCAATAAAATCAGCTGCCAATTTCAAAAGCAGGGCTCAAGAAGATTAGGACCCCTAGGCTTTTTCAGATCTAAGGATTTCAGTGCTTCTTGTACCTACTGCACTGAGAACGGCAAAAAACTTAGTTTGACCAGGTTCATCAACACAGTATTGAACAGAGACAGAGGAAACTGAATCAAACAGCTCACCAGATGATACAAAGAGCATATCAAAAATTCAGAATTACAGTTCTGTCATATACATCATACAGATTTCTTCAATGTGTGACGGTAATGTATTTCTGTTTCTATCACCAAACAGACTTAACAGTCTTCCAAAACATTCTGCAGTCATTCAGACTTGGCCTTCCTAAGCAGAGAGCAACACTTGTTTCGTTGCTGCCTAAAAATAATCCAGTCAGCATCAGAACATGATTTCCTTGCAATAGCACAGGCTATAGTGTGTTCGAGAATAAATACAAGATAGCTCAGACCAAAACTATGGATTATCCGTCCCTTTATCTCTGTACCGCCGCAATAGGGCATGTTTGTTTACAATGTGTAAGAAACCATCACAAAAGAATTTCCAGGCAGCTTCCACATCAGGAATGAGCTAAATCCTGCTCTAGTTGAAATAAAGTCATGAAAAAAGCCTGCTCAATAAAACTCTTTAAATTTGTCTTAGAAATGAAGATTTGGTTTATTTTAGGGACTTTAGTATTTCCAACTGCTGCAAAAGACTGAGCATGATGAAAAAGATTCTGTGGTACCGCACATCAATCACCTTAATAATAAAACAGTAGTCCACATGACCAAAAAAAAAAGAAAGTAGCTTGGATGCTTATTCAGACAAGCGATGCAATCGGTCCGAAATAAATCAAACATTAAGCAATCGCTCAATACCAAAATCTGTCTTTTTGGCCTATAATAAGTCGATACCGATTGCTTGACGATATAACAGTGCATTCTTAAAAATAAAATTGAAATTCCTTTTATCCTACATTTAGATTTGCAAATTTATTTACTTTTTGTTACCCCCACTTTTGTTACTTATTATAGCTTTATTTTCCACTTGCTTTGGTAATGTAAACAATGTTTCCCAACAAGTCCTTCCAAATGAAATAAAATTACATAGAGTATATGCTTGTTTAGTAAACATGGATATAGTATAAAATATTTTAATGACAAAGTGAGAAAAACATAGGTCGAGACACAGAGAGACTGACAATGAGACAAAAAAAACACAACAGACAGGAGAGACATACACAGGGAAAGAGCATGTGTGCGTGTGGGGGCAGGAAATAAAAAATTCTTAAGCACCACAGCCTGCAGCTGGTGGTTGATTGGAAGCAGGCAAGGGCACCAGCTTCCCAGGTCGAGTAAACCCTCCCAGGGCACTGTGGGTAACTGGGAGGTCTCAAACACAGAGGAACCTAAACCCCGGCTCCCCTTCTTGTCTTAGGGAGAATTCAAAGGAGTTGTCAATTATCAATTTTACCCTTTTGCCTTCCCCTGCAAACCCCGCAAATAATGGTAGAAAAGCTGCCTAGCAGGTTGTGTCTTTCCTTACCGTATAAGGAACTAGTGGGAGGGAAAGGAGGATTTAGAAGAGGTAAGTGGGTGAAGCGCTCTTGCTGCAGCTTGCTTTCAGCGTGTCCTACACATAGGCTAACTCACTGGTTCACTCCCACCTCCAGCCTCCCCTCCTCCACCTCTTTAAACACAAAATCTATGTAAGCTCCAAACTGCTGAGTTCAGCTAGCAGCCACTAAAGTGGAAACTAGCATTTTATCAATGAATGTGAACACTGGGTTTACCCTGCAGTTATCTTGATAGCTGTAACTTGGATCTGGGCAGTGTAATCAGTAATACTGTTTGAGATAAAATCAGTGTTTCCCCTAGGATATTTTTCAGCAGTGTTGGAAAACAAGGCAGACCTCCTTGCATCTCTTCTGGGATAGTTTATGGTAAAAATTGACTGAACTTCTAGTGACTTTATAAAAGAATATCCTACACCAAAATGTATGACAACATTAATGGCGCAATCTAAAATGTTTTTTTAGAGCATAATATCTGTGACCCAGAAAATTCACATATCAATCTGTTGCCCGCCATCTAAAAACAGTGATGAAAATCAACAGCTAATTCTAACTCTGTAATTTGGGGCTATGACAGTTTATTATAAAATCAGTTTGACTGTATTTAACATGATGCACATTACAATAAATGTTCCTGCCCTTACCCAAAATAACATGTTAACAAACAGCAACACGTTTTTCAGTAACCATTGTCTTACAGCCAAAATGCATTCCACAGAGAAAGAAAAACACAGTTCTACTCAGTGCACCTGATGCAAGCGTTTCCATATGACTCAAATTTCCATTAGAAACTCAGAAAGAGGGGGAACCTGAAAACACAAAAACTAGGAAGGTTTCGAGTATGACAAGAATTGTGCCTTTGGCTTCTGGACAATGAAGAAAGTTGCTATGAAAACAAATAGAAATGGAGAGAAACTGATGGCTGCAATGGGAAATGCGGAAGTCTTTATAAAATAATTGCATCCACATTTTTATATGGTCGGATTTTGGCTAGGCTACATAGGAGTAAGGTAAGCCATGCCTCAAAATTTGAAGTGAAATATTCAAGTATATATTAAATGCATACCCTATTGTCAACTCATTGCAAAGTGGTGGATAACACACTGATTGATAGCCTGCTTACCGTGCCGTTGCATTCAAAGGGCAAATGGGAACCCGGCATTAATAACAAGATGAGAAATAAATAATGTTTTGGGCCAATCTACACTGTTTTTACCATGTAATCACATATGTAGCAGTTACGCAATGACTGACCATAATAGCATGTTTTAATCCAGCTGCAACCATCTGCTTGAATAACTGAGTGGAGCACATGCTGTCAATCCAACAGGTGATTGATTAGTATTCCTCTGAAACCAAGCACTGTATGCTGTGCGCCTATGACAGATCATTCCACTTAAGTAAGCACATTGACCTATACACCAGTGTAAATTTTTTTGGCTTAATGATTAACCGTTAACATCCCCAGTTTGTTAACTGAAATGCATTAGAAAGGTTTTCGGACATTTTCACAGCGATGTGTTAATTAGGGTTGTATCAACCACACACACACACATTTTTTCTAGGGCTAATTTTTATAGGTCTGCTTTTGCGGATAGCATGGTGAAAAAGGCCAGGAATTGCCTGGAACCTCAAGATACAATGTTATCATGATAGGCGAAGACATGCATTGTGTATTGTCAAGTTTGTATACATTTTGCAATTTGATAGTGATTTCGTTCCGATTCAGTGTCCAAACATTATCATAAAATCTGCTGCAGTGCAAGAGAGCCATGAGAAAACAGTTTGATAACTCAGATTAAGATTTGAAGGAAGAACCGATATGGTGCAGAAACAGCGAACTAGCACAAACAAAACATTGTGATATTGTTGATGTGATATGACATTTCTCAAAAAACAAGATCACAATATGTAACTGAAATCAAAACAGCTGTGCGGAGGGGCTGAAGTCAACAGAACATCATTGACAGTCACAGCACCGTCTGGTATAATGGACATTACTACTGATATAATGGACATAATGGATTTCATGCTTGATGACATTCCTTCAGTCTGCCCTCTTAAGTTCAATGTAGAGGTTTTCAATTGGTTTCAGTCTGAGTCTGGAGACTAAGTCTGGATTCAAATGTGAGCTTAGGTTATCCTTTTGGTAGAAGATCCACATGTGGTTATGTTTCAGCCTCCAAGCGAGACAACCAGGTTTTTGGCTAGAATATCCAGATACTTGTAAGAGGCCTTAATGTAGTTCATCTCAACAAGGGCCCCAGGATGGTGGAAGCAAAACATCCCCATAACACAAATCAACCAGTGTTTTACAGTAGTAGGGCCCTATAAAATCTGCTTTGAGGAAAACATAGATGGAATCACGGAAGCCAGACATTTAAATGGAATTCAACAATATTCAAAACCAGTGTGCAGGGCCTTGGAGCTCATCTGACCACAGCAACCTGTTCACATCCATCTGAAATGGCTTACAGCCAAACCCAGGTGTGTACATTTAATGGTTGTGTTAAATAAATACTATTCCCATGGCAACCCTTTTAAAGTCTTTATTGAGTTCAATGAAACAATTGCAAAAGTTTAGAGGCCAGTTGGCATTCAACTGTAGAGGAGGTATGAAGGAAAGTTGACCCCACGGAGTGGCAAAGTTCGGTGTGGCCTTTGTACTTTTCTTTGCCACCTGGACATCTTATCATGCGTAGGAACAAGATATTTTTGGGTCCCCGGCCAGGCCAGTGCGCAGCAGTTCCAGTGGTTGTAAATGTAGCATTTCCCTAATACTGTAAAGTGGTATATTTGTTTTTATGTCGTTTTTGCACTTCTGCCCTCATTTCATAAAGTAAACAACCACACATTTCTTCATGTGCAAGCTGTCTGCCTTTCCCCATGGGAATGGATGACAAAGGACTTTTTACTTGGGTAGTTAATTTCTAAATTCGCCCGTGAAACATGAAGCCGTGAAATGTCTTTCCAGTTGAAAAGTCACACCTTATAAACCAGTCATTTGTTCAGAAGGTAAAAATAGACGGATTAATCTGATCAAAACATTGAGAGCAGTAAATGCCCCGCCCCAAATGACCTGGTGCACATCTGAACCTTATTTTCATTGAGATTTTAGTTGGTGGTGATATGTTTGAGACTAGATGAGGTCATATTTAGACAAGGTGTGACCACTTTTTAAAACAGTTTGTTTTTGGAGGAGTTTGGCAATTTCAACAGGGTGACCACTAATAAACAGAAATTAACATAAAAAGTTTAATGTTAACAGATGTCATACGAAATATTATTTGCATTCAATAATATAATTTACTATTTTTCATTAACATAGTGTATCTTATTTGTAATCTTTATCAAATGTGCCAATTATTTTACATATGACCATGATAAGACATAAAAGATGTTCTCGTAAAACCAGAAACCGGCCTAGTTTGACATATTTTGTGATCTCTCCTAGCCCATTAGGTGATTGTAGACGTGGAGGCCTGTGGATTTAATCTCACCGCTCCACCCAGCCAGGATAAAGTAGCCAGGACAAGTACAAGTTTTGGTCTAGTCAAATGACAACAATGTATTCAAGGGAGACAGCCCTGATTAAATTATTTTAGAGTTGTGTCATTACTTTCTTAAAGGCCTTGTGGTCAAGAAGCCACTTAAGAACATGTTAGACATTCCTTGAGGCACAAGGCTAGATAAAAACAGGAAAATTAGAACAAGTGTATTCACTCTTACAATAAGAGGATTTCACTTAGATAAAGCCACTTGTAGATACCTAGTAGCATAAGTAAATGTAATATAAATGTGTAAGTAAATCAAATAAATACAAAAAATACTGGAGTAAGCAATGATTCTTTAGCCAACTCTCGCAGCTACAAAGACTGTAGACTAAATTGTAACCTTTAGACAAAATTCATCCTCCAGCAAGTAATGAAGCCTAAGAGTAGACAGACATCAAATTAAGCTTTCATGCACAGATCACCAGTAAAAACTACCGTACGGAACACTAAAAAAACCACCATACCCACTTTAATTTACATATATAATAATATAGGCGACATTCAAGTCAAATTTTTGCTTCTGCAATAAAAATGTATGAGTCAGTGCTTCAGACTGATTTGTTTATTTCCATCCTTCCATAGAGAGACAGAGCGGGAGAGAGACAGACAATCTCATAAAGAAACCCTCCAATAGAGGGTTATGTAGGATCTATTTTAGGGAGGGGTAAAATGACTAAAACCCACTGTCTGAAAAAAAAAAAAAAAAGTGTAACACCAATCATGCTGTAACATTTTTTGGTCACTACATGATTCAATGTGTCATTTCATACTGTAGATGTCTTCACTATTATTCTACAATGTGGAAAATAGTAAAAACAAAAATACCTTTGAATGAGGTGTCCAAACTTAGTGGTCGCACGCGCACGCACGCACGCACACACGCACACACGCACGCACGCACGCACGCACGCACGCACGCACACGCGCACACACGCACGCACACACGCACGCACACACGCACGCACACACGCACGCACACACGCACACACGCACACGTTCATTCTCTGCAGAAAATGGATGATAGTATGGAGGGTATGAAGTAGGCCTAACCTGGGACTGAGGCCTAACCTGGGACTGAGGCCTAACCTGGGACTGAGGCCTAACCTGGGACTGAGACACATGGGAGATATTGGTGAGACACAAAGGCAAGAAACAGACGACTGACATCTGTAATCATTCCACCCATGTCATTATCCTTCCAAAGTCCCACCAGCTGTTGTCAAACGGTAACACAATTCAAGTCTACCCAATCGAATCTACACTTGGAAGTTAATTTAAGACCGGCAGATTTTGCTGGCGCGTTTCTCAGAACAGCTAGGCCTGGACATATAAATCAGAGGACTGATTCTTCTTATCAATATAGAAATAAGAGTGCTCAATATACAGTGGACTGGAACACAGAGCAAATACAAATAATAGACAGGAACCGGACGATGTGTGGCTTTATCAATTTAATAGCATTTTTGTGGTGGTAGAAGTTTACTGAGATAACATTTGAAAAAACGCTTGTTTCGCAAGCTCCATCAATAACTGCCTTTAAATAAACTGTAAGAGAAATATATGGCATCGCCACCATAATGGCCTTCTATTGTTGGATTTCAGAGGTCCACAGTATTGACTGGCCCAGTCTCATATAGGCTAAAGGTCAGCCTTTCATCACACCTAAAAACATGAGAAAATGTGCTGTACACCACAGTGCAGAGCTCTGGTGAGAGTCTGTGCAACTCCTACCTCTGCAGCCTGGTGGCCTGAACGCTCCTCACTCCTAAGGGCCCCCTACACACCCCCCCCCCGGCATTATATGTCAAGACCACAGCCCTAAGCTTAAAAATAGAAACTTCAGCAACACAAAAAAATGGTTCCCCTAAACCACTTATCTTTTTTGGGGGGCTGGTTTCTGCCAAGAAATGAAGTATGTTTGAATTAAGACAAGAGGGTGAGCACAATCATCAGAGTAAGACTGAATATGTGAAAATGGAGACTAGCAACAACAGACTCAAACAGTCTTGATCCAGAGTTTTTAACATTTTGTAAACATGAATTACAAGCTGACAAGCCTTAACAAATACTGATTGAAGCAGGTATAATTTATAGCCAATGTTTCCACACCAAGCAAAAAAAAAATTGGACAGAGGAACAGAAATCTAAGAAACTATGTATAGAGCGCTAGCAGTCACTTACCAAACACAAAACCCTAAACTTTCACACCTTATTAGGATTGTATGCTTACAATGATCGTTGGAACCAGAGCTTAAGAAATAGTTGGCATTCAATGGATGACACTGCCACATTCGTTTAGTTATGGATACACTATTTCTGGCAGAGCTTGGTGTGGAATTCAATTCACTAAAACCAATCCGAGCTAATTTTCCACAAAGTGCAAAAACAAACACTCAATGTTAAAATACAACCCCAAAACTACACTGGACAGTCCTACATGTTAAGCAGCATGATGTCGAGTGGCTTTGTACCATAGTACAGTATACAGTCATCCAATGATCCTTACCAAATGTTTATTTTAACAAGCTTTCTGCTCAATATACTCTTATTTATGAACAGCCACGGCACATCTGGGCAGAACCGGTCACATATTTGGACATCGTATCAGTCTAAGGCCAATTTAATCAGGAGAATCCGACACAGTCACGATCCAAACATCTCAACGCGTCAAAGGCCGAACAACAAGGGTTGAACTGAGACAGTGGGGCCTGAGCTAAGAGATGAGCCTAGTTGGAAAGATGCAGGAAGGAGGCCAGACAGATAGGACTGCTATCCTGTGGCTTTTAGGCAGAACTCACTCATCAACTTCCAACCCACCCTGAAGACTTCCCTGGCCTAAGACATCCAGAAGCATTCTGGCTCAAGCTCCCACACCCTCAGGGAAAGCTTACACAGCGGATGGGGGCATACACAAGTCAGCCTACCCATGCAGTAGACTTCCAACTTAGAAATATGAAGAGTAGGCAAGCAGACGATGCCTGCAAGTACACAAGACTAATGTACGTTATTATGTGGTATGTTTGACAGTCAAAGCAAATGATAAATAGTTTCAATGAAAGATACTTAAGTACAGTATATTTTACAGCAGCCTTTGGCATAACAAAACCAAAGCTTTGGCATAACAACTTGGATTCTGGAGAAATAACCCGCAATAAAACTGCAGGAATGTTTCAACACAGTGACTACCTGTCATGTCACAAACAGAGATAATGGTGAACTGAAGAAAGTTTTTGAGAACGGTTCGTGGATCGCCGTGAGGAATAGGAAGAATAGGGGTGAGAGGGGGCTAAAAAGGGTTCAGACACAGTTGGTTCGGACAGATTTTCCGACAGGCGTTTCAAACTGCTCAGCTCCATTGGCTCGGTGCCTAGCAACAGATTCCACCACTACATGATTCACGAATACAGATTTGTTGGCTTGAGAGCCATGGCGATGACCTTTTGATAGCACTTCGAGGTTTTAAGAAGGACACTCCTTTCCCACTGACCGACTAGAGATTACAACACCATCGGCCCCAAGCATAGGAAGTGCTGCAACCTTGGCTTAGCGTCAAAGCGCCCCGGGCAAAAGGCATGCTACTACTACTGGATCCACGTCCCTCTTGGCTACTTAATAACCTTAGTCAAATATCACTGAGGTACAGCTACAGGACTGCTGTAAAAATCCCACAGAGCTGTGCAAAGGCACAGGTCAGCAATCTAAAGTGAACAGCTCTCTGTCCTAGGAAATCACAACACAACACAATGCAGGAAAAGCCATTACTACCAGACATAACTTCCACTTCAATCCCATACCACAGCCACACCTTCTGGAGGAAGTTGCACATCTCCCTGAGTGGCGCAACAATGCCATAACTGACAATCACACCCTGAGCGCACAAGCACAGTCTTCAATTGCAGAACACGGTTTTGTTATTGTTAGGATAGGTCGGAACAATTGCCAAAGACCTGGAAGTCCCACAGTGTTGCAAGCTGTGGTACTGCGGTCATCTCGTCCCATGCAGTGTTCCTGTAACAGAGCAACAAAGCGGCCCGCAGCAGAACGTTCACTGCTTACATGCAAGGCACGCAGAGGCAAATCTTCACCCTCTACTCCTCTGGAAACACACTTCTTGCATGTCATCACGCTCTTTAGAGCGGCCTGCAGGTTATTACGGCCATTTTTCCCTGCGGCTTTGGTTCAATTCCACCACCTGACTCCACCAAACTGGAGGAGAAATAGGCCCACGCAAAACTGAGAAAACCCCAATGTGAAGCCTTTGGACTGCTCCAGTTTATATTACCCCGGCAGCGGTACAATGCATCGTGGCAGGCAGGAGACCTCCATGCGCTCGGCTAAGGAGAAAACCCTCCGCCGGAAATGCTTTCCGCAGCTGCAAGGAGTATTATTCCCCACCTTGAGGCCAACCAAAAGACAAAAAGCAGCCAAGACACGTGACCCGTCCGCAGTGAGAGACCACTGGCGGAACGACACGTTAATCCAGGCCTCTTACATTCTAGTCTCGCCAAGTTGCTTTGTCACCCCATCACTGTTAACGGGTGGGGGAAGGGCAAGTGTCCTGGTAGCTAGCTACAGCAGAATGTCACGGCTATTATGATACATTGAAAACGTTCCAGTCGTGACTGACGGGAATGCTGATCCACGATTAACTACGTAACAAGTTATTCATCCCTGTTGACAGTCTGAACTTAAGCCATAAGTGGCTCGGGTCCCTCAGGTGTACCATAACACAGCCCATGAAGTGTCAGCGACCCGGGGACGTCGCCTGGAGGTTTGGAAGCATGAAATGTCAATCTGCCTGCGTCTCTCCACCGCCGCAACCATGGCCGGGCCGTGCCCGCGGCTCTGCCCAGACTGGCACTGACAGGTGTGCCCCGACAGGGTGCCGGCATCGGCCAGGTCTGATCAGCGCGGCACAGCAGATGGCCAAACCACACAGAACCAGGGCCCATGGAGCAGCATGTCTCTGAGGAATAACCCCGCAGAGGCACGGCCACATTGTTAGGACATGTCCAACATGGAGTGGGGGGGGGCGCTGAATGTTACCCAGGGTAGGGTTAGGTATCCCCCAGTTATTCGGCTCCCCTTTTAAGTCTGCGCCTTCAAAGCGAAGAGAAGTTTGACCATAACAATAGGAGATTTAGGGCAGCTGGGAAACACTCTCACCCAATAGAGCGGCACTGTCGCTCGCCTCTACCTTAACCAGACTCGCACCCCACCAACCACTTATGGAAACCCCCCCCGCCCACATCCCATCCCCCCCGGCATCTGATCTTTGTGTACAAACCAAAGGACTGGGGGAAGCTACTTGTGTTTGCAACCTGTGTAAAAAAAAGAAGAAATTATATAAAAGTTTGGCTTCAAGCTCAATGGGAAGTATGACTTGCGTTCTTTCCCCGGGGCTCAGGGGTCTGCATTTCAGATGCAAGAGCAAAATAATCGCCAAATGTAATTCAAGAGGCCGCTACTGCTGCGAACATTTCAGAGATCCCCACACAGACAGTTGCTCTTGGCAAGTCATACTCAACCACAACAAACAAAAGATATTTCAACTGTACGGACTCTACCACACCCTGAGAGCAAGAGAGACGAACAAAGAAAGAAGAGCAAGAGAAAACGAGCCCAAGGCCCAGAGTATTCAGACAGGGCTGCAGGGCCAACTCAAGACCTTTCACCTCAGTGAGTAAAAACCCGAGAAGAGATGAAAAGTCATCAGCAAATGGTGGGAGCGATGACAGACAGAGTTCCACAGTCCTCTCTGCATAACGGTAAAAAAACAGAACAGAGTAAGAGGAACAAAAGTTTTTTTCGGCAGACACGGGAAGTTTGCTGAGACACAGGGCAGAAACCTGCTCACAGGACAAGCAGCGGCGATAGCCCGCTGTCCGACGACATCTTGACCTCTCAAAACAAGTAGCAAGCAGGTCAACACAATCTGCCGGCTCGTCGGGTAAACCCAGCGGTGTGTCGTCAATTCTCGCACCAAGCAGAAAGTACTTGTCTCTCACACAATGTCTCTTACAGTCTGGACTTAGTGACCCGGGTAAAAACACACGCTAGTAAATGTATCACTGCAGCTCCCAGCGTCACTGTGAAACAGCAGTTTAAGGGGAAAATAACTGCTGCAACAATGCCTTTTCTTTCCATTTTCACTCGTTGTTTCCACAGTTTCGCATTCTTCCTGGATATCTGGACTGCTGCTGGCAACAGCTACGAAAAATCTTAATAAAATTGGGCTGAAGTCCCTTCTGAGTAATACAGTAGCCAGCAAGGAAGGAAGGTGTTCGTGATTCAGATCCACTCAGAGAAGGTGGGTGGAGCAGGGGGAGAGGGACAGCTCCTGCCCAGAAAAATGTGCAGTCAGCTGCCTGCAGAGAGACCACGCGGCACTCGCAACACTCCCCTAAACCTTTCACGGTCACATCAGCTGGTACTGGCGGAGTTGTCTATCTGGCTCACTTCCCCTCAAGGCTTTCCTGGTTTCCTCGCCTCCAAAAAAAAAAGCCCCATCTCCTCTGAATCCAGCACTGCCATGTCGTTTGTAGTGGCTTCGGGTGCCATTGTAGGCCTTTTGCTCTAACACACAGAGGCACCCACACAGCAGGGATGCATCTCCTTGAGCTACACGGGGTTAATGCAATGAAGTGAGCCAGATAGTGTCGACCAAGGTGGACAGGCTGGTGCTGGCCAAGTTGTCTATCTACAGTGAACTGGCGTCACTGTTAATGAAAAACAAACTTTCAAATTTTGACGACAAGCTGTCAGCTCAGGGTTTTCCTCTATAGGATGAGTTGTGTAAATGTGAAAAAGGAACATTTCTGCATTTTAATGGAAATGTTTGCCTGTGTCCCATTTTCACAATTCTCAGCCTATTCATTCAGCAGCAGTGGTGGCCCATTCCTGGTAAATAACAGTCCCCACTAAAGTCGTTTCTTTTATACAATTTTGGGACAAGGGGGGTTTGTTCAGAGTATCAAAATGTTTCAGTGTAAACAACCAAAGCCATATGTAAAAAAATAAATAAAAAAATGTATAAAACAACATGAAGTTATTCGATTTTATACATGTATCAACTGTTAACTGCCAGCAAGAAGCTTCAACCTACGCTTTTCGGTCATAGGAGGCAGCATTGGCACCGAATGTGGGCAAATGAACTGCTTTGCCATAAACCTGAGAGACAGCCATGGTGCCAGCAGCACTGCAGAGATCTGCTCAGGGCCCCTGGTGGCAGAAGTGAGAACTCACACTGAATCCATTGAGAAGACACGGTCAAAGGGGAGGATAATTGTTCTGATGATAGAAAGGAAGGAAAGGGACTTTCACATTTAAGGCTCACAAGGTCAGAGCAAATGTGGTACCGTGTGTTAATGAGAAACAAAGAAAATAGAAAAGGTATGGAAATAGTGAGCATTTTCCTTTATTTTGTGTTGAAATTTGCCCAAGATACAGCAGGCAAGTCTAGCTAGCTCAGCTAAGTGAGCACTGTCCATTTCTACAACACCACTAATATACAAAAGCCAGCCACCCTTTTTTTAATGCACGCATACTCATAGGCTATTAAGTAACATCACATCAACAACTGTATTTACAAAGCCCATTTCATTGTTAAATTAGGCCTATTCTTTCATCTGCAGTGTACACAAATATTTCTCACAATATTGTCCCATATTAAATCAGAAGTGTCCCTGACAAGAGGGTGTATGGACGACACACACACACACACACACA
>JACXGI010017631.1:0-14232 GCA_016801175.1 Esox masquinongy
GGGGGGGGGGGGTTCGGCGGGGCTAAGCCCCGAATGTATTGTGACCCTAGCAACGCCTCTGGCCAAATGTTTCTGAATACATCAAAAACTCTGCAAACCATCCTTGTGTCTTTTGTCTTAATAGCGTCTAAAAACCACAAGGATGTACTGGTCCCCTACTGTCTGTGGGTGTAATTTGGCAAACGACCAGCTCCAAATCATCCCGAAGACAAGAAGACAAAATTGCTTTACACATCAAGAAGAACAGGCGCATTTCTGCTGAGTGGAATAACTTAACCATATAAAACACTCCTAGAACTGTCATCAATGATTAATTACAAGCATTTAAATACACTAATAGTAAGCGGTTTTGTTAAAGGGGCACTGTAAAGAATCCCGCTTTTAAACAATACCACAAGTTGTATCCTCCTTTACTCCCATTACCGATCGAGACCACAATACTATTAGTTAGTCGAGGGTGGTTTAGAGTGGGAAGGAAATACTGCATGTCTAAAGCAAGTATAAGGAGAGAAGTCACTGCAAACGGATAGACGGCCTGGCAAGAAAGTGTAAATAGGGAATATCCTTGGAATTCTGATCAATTTTGTTAAAAAAAATATAGTTTAAAACATTAACTTGAAACACTAACTGCAGATGTCTACTGATGATTTCTGCTTGTATTAATGCTAGTAGTACAGTAAGTAATACAGTTAAAATCCTACATATTTCCCCCATATATAGAAGTTCAGTTTACAAACATGATTGTGTATGGCTCTTCACCCTAAAAGTAGTCTGTAGTTCAGTTCTTTAAACATACATTTCAAACTTCAGGTATCTTTAGCCACCACCTGCTAAAAACAAATGCAATTAATGGGTCTCTGTGTATTTAAAAACCTTCAGTGGCTATTGAGTTCTCTCAGGGTCAGTCAAACATGATAACTTTGAAACAGCCTCTGATTGGGAGTTTTTTTGACAAAAGCCTTAGAAATCATTGTTTCAAGCTACACTACACAATGTCACAAACAAATAGGTGATATTTATTTAAAAAAATAAAGATCCTGATTTCATTTTTTTTTATGACTGGTTCAGTTTTCCTAACCTACTGGTTCCATCAGTTTGTAATCTCTTCCAACTGGACAACACATTTTGAGCCAACAACACATCTTGTCAAACAGATGATATTCCAATTAAACAAGGTGTCCTGCACACAGAAAAAGTATTATGTTGAAAGACTATTGCTACTTTACCCTTTCTCTAACAAGGACAATGGCCTTATACCCCTGCTCAACCCTCAATCTGAGCACTGATTGTACTTATAAGTTCACTCAGATGACTATCTCGGCAGACATTTATTAAGTCATGTACATCTTTCATTACAGTTATGAAAATCATTAAACACTTCTAAAACTACAATGAAACAATCCATTTTGATCACTTTCTCAATGAACTGTTCCTCTGTTGTGCATTCCAGGACACAGTCTACTCTTTTCCAATTTGAGTGAAACCCCTTCCATAGTAAGAGCAGAAAATTACAGAGCAGGTTTGAGTCTGTATGCTCTACTCTGATTCTGTCTTTCATTCTGGTAGTGTGTGTTTTATCTGGTGAAGTTTTAGGCTGCGCATTTGACTGAAATTCTTTCCACAATCAGAACATGAGGAAGATTTCTCCCCTGTGTGCGCTCTCTGATGAACAGTTATATTACTTGACATTGTGAAGCACTTTCCACAGTCAGGGCAGGAGTATGATCTATCGCCTGCATGTAGCCTCTTACAATCTGTCAAATTTTGTGAGGAAATGAAATGCTTACCACAGTCAGAGAAGGTGTAAGCTTTCTCCCCAGTGTGTGTTCTCTGGTGCAATTTCAGACTGTACAGTCAAAGGAAACTCTTCTAACAATCAGAACAGGAATATGGCTTCTCCCCTGTGTCCACTCTCTGATGAGCTCTTAGATAACTTGATATTGCAAAACAGTTTACACAGTCTGAACAGGAGTACGATTTCTCGCCAGTATGTGCTTTCTGGTGAACAGTCAGATTGCTTGATGTTGTTAAGCATGCCCACAGTCAGAGCATGAATATGGTCTCTCTCCTCTGTGCATTCACTGATGTAATTTTAGGCTGTCAGGTTGAGAAAAACACTTTCCACAATCAGGGCAGGAGTACGATTTCTCCCCAGTGTGTGCTCTCTAGTGAACAGTCAGATTGCTTGATATTGTATAGCACATCCCACAGTCAGAGCATGAATATGGTCTCTGTCCTCTGCGCATTCGCTGATGTAATTTTAGGCTGTCAGGTTGAGAGAAAAACTTTCCACAGTCAGGGCATAAGTAAGATTTCTCTCCTGTATGCGATCGCTGGTATTGTTTTAGGCTGCCTGGTCGTGGGAAACTCTTTCCATAATCAGAACATGGATAAAGCTTCTGTCCTGTGTGCACTCTCGTATGATTTGTTAGATAATGTGAAAAGGTAAGCACTTCCCACAGTCAGAACAGGTATAAGGTTTCTCGCCAGTATGTACTTGCAGGTGCTTTTTAAGATTTGATGGGAACTGGAAACTCTTCTCACAGTAATGACAGTGGCGAGACACCCTAGCTTTGCTTTTTTTCCTTGTGTTGCTCGCTGGATGCTTCAACCTCATCATCAATTTCAGCAGAGACTGGTCCTTCTACTGCAGACCAGGGCAAGATAAGGCCCCCGGACCGGATCCGGCCCGTTGAGTAATTCTATCCGGCCCGCGATACATCCAAAACTTTTAAAATAATACAAAATAAAAAAATACCTGACGAGGTCCGCAGATTACGTTAGTTTATTTACTGCTGCATATTTATTTATTTTCAAATTAAAAGTCCCGTGGCACTCCCAGTAATAAGTACAGCAGTATCATACTGTCCGTTTAAAATACCTTTAAGTTGAAACAAGGTATTTGCGTTGCTATGATACGTAGGGACCAGCACCACAATCCACGCGCGGAAGTTATCATTTGTACGTACTATACGCAATTGATGGCTAGCGATCTCTGGAAATGAGCCTAAGAAAAGTTGATAACGAAAGCAGGGTATTTAAAAAAGAATTGACAGGAAAATATTTATTTGTAGATGTCACAGGTAAAGCAACTTGCTTGATATGTTAAGCTAACGTCGCAGTTTTTAAAGAGTACAATTTGCAGAGGTAGTTCCAGAGCGAGCATGCGGAGAAACACAAAAACTGTCATCCGATGCTTAATTCAACAAGTCCAAGCGCAGATGCAGCCTCAATGATGAATATCTTGCAGCAGTACCGCACACTGCTTCAACAGAAAAGACTCCTGACTTCACCTCACTTGTCAACGTCCATACGAGGCTCTCCTGTTCATATTGAGTGAGTACTAAAAGTTGATTTCTTGGGTCTGGGCTGCTGGAATAGCTGTCGTTAAAAGTACGTAGTACAAAAAATATACTGTCTGAAGTTAGACGACGGCAATTATACCAACATTTGCTTTGAGTGAAAATCTTCAGAAGTGATTTCATAGACTTATGGCTGCCCTAATAACTATTGTACCTATATAACTTTTATACACTATACCTTATATAATAAACTTTGTTGAGTTGAAAGTTAAGTTTTAAGGCAAATATGTGTTGCAACATTTCTGTTGAGTAATAACCCTAAAAAGGGATTTTTTAGGCCTTTGCGTGCCATAATAATAAATTAACAAAAAAAACATTGTTAAAGTAAATTAAGTTTGATTATGTAAACGGTGTTGCATGGAAAATAAATATACATAAATATAATATGCAAGTTAACAGAGTTAGCTATGTTGTGTGTAAAAGTAATCTGGCCCACGATGCACTGTCATTTTCAATGTGGCCCCCCAGTGAATAATATTGCCCACCCCTGTTCTACTGTGTAAACGACAAGAGAAAAAAGTTTAGCATTTTGCAATAAAAAAGTTATTTGCCTGATTAAAACAACCGTTAACAACTCTGAACAACAACTTAGCATTTGCTAGCTACATCACTGCCGAAGTCGAGATTGTAGCTTCCATCAGTTTGTGAACTTTTTCACGATTGCCAAATGCAGTGGCGTCGTTAAACATGGCTCGCTTTCAGCAGAGACCGGTCCTTCTACTATGTAAACGACAAGAGAAAAAAGTTCAGCATTTGCAATAAACAAGTTATTTGCTTGATTAATAAATCAAGTTAATGCACCCAAGTACTCTTCTCACAATAAGGACAGTGGCAAGACCCCATAGCTTTGCTTTCTTCATGATGATGTTCTCTGGATACTCCAACCTCACCTTCAGTTTTAAGAGTCATGTCCTTCCACTGTGTATATAACAACAGAGGTTCTACATTTGCAATAACACAAGTTATTTGCCATGTAAATACATCAAGATAACGCTCCTAATTAAGTGCAAAGTGTCGTTTATTTACGAGTTGTTCCAAAAAAATGTTTACCTTTTGCATCTGAATATTTTAGTCAGAGTGTGCACAATAAAGTTCCATTTAAAATCATTGTTATATTACTCTTTAAAGGGATAGTTCGTCCTAGAATCCTATTTGGTTGAAATAACACTTACCTTGAGTTGTTCATGAAGGTCCAAGGTCCATTTTTTGAAAACAAGCCATTATTCACCTGTCACAGCCTGGAATTAGTATTATTAGCATTATCCAAATTCAAGAATTGGAACTGTGCGTCCCCAGCCACAAAAGTTGCATTGCAAGCAGAAACCTACTCCAAAACACTTCCAACTAAGACTACTGGTGTTGTTAACCTCAAAGAACCTGTCAGTGTCATATTTCTCGAAAGAATATTTTTATTGTTGCTATACAAGTCTAGTTTTCAACGGAACAGATACTTCCTATGTTCACCGGTCAGTTTGTTCACAATGGTACTGATCCATATTTCAACGTAACAACCGTTAACAACCCTGAACAACAACTTAGCATTTTCTAGCTACATCACTGCCGAACAAAATCAATGCTAGTGCGAACGATTACTGAATTTAGTTTGAAATATTTTTTGAGTTAGTTTTCATGCATCTTTTGTTGCTCAAGATCACAGTCTCAATTCATAAATTTGGACGATACTAATAATGCAAATTCCAGGCTGGGACCGATGTGAATAATGGCTTGTCGAGAAAAATTACTCTATGGGCCTTCAAGAACAACTCAAGTTGTTATTTCACCCAAATATAAACCTAAAACAAACTATCCCTTTAAAAGTAGACAACATGGAATGTTGTTTAAGTGTCAAAATCAACGTTTTAACATCCCTTGTGTCTTTCAGATTTCTAGAAAGATTTGAACCCATACCCTGAAATGTCCAAGACTTTTCACTGTCATTCTGAAGCTCTAGTTACCACTACAAATAAGTAATTTCAGAAAGGTTAATTAATTCATGCAATTGAGGATTTTTATGTTAATGGTCCGTATTTCTATGTTAAAGGTCTCTGAATCAAACTACCTCAGCAACAGGATCCGCCGGTAAGCAAAGCCTGATTGTGCATGTAAGTAGTTTGTGCTAATTCTAAAAAGCTAGTTCAGTGTATTTGCCTGTTTGCACAGCTGACTAACTAGTGAAGCACGGTGGTCATTAGTACAGCTATGATCTGTGTAAAAGGCTACTTAACATTGTGCCACATTTTTTACTACTTGTGGATTCACTGCTGTTGCTGTTTTTTTGACACCTGCAATTGAGTGACAAGTGTTACTTCAAAACTGACATAAATTGAATTTATTAATTGTTTAAGAAAATGTACCTCTCAAAACACTGACAACAATTAAAATGTGTTAATATTTAAGAGTAATTTCAATAAAAAGTGGGTATTAAAACACATTCCAAGGTCAATATTAAGACAATGCGAATGACTGAATATGGAATACATATTGCCTCATGAATGACTGAATATGGAATACATATTGGCTCATAGCTCAAAAACTATTGAATGTGCCACAGAGAAAGCAACGTAGGAAATGTTCAGGAGAGTGTGTAGAGTAAGGCAAACGTGTCTAATCATGGGAAATTGTGTGCTACATCTAGCAACACAATATTTTCCACACCCTCTTTAGCCCCCAATGCAAAACACTATAATAGACTGTACATGTTCATATTGCGCTATACAGAAAAAAACTATTCTATATGCTGCTTTTATGGCAATGCTAATGAAAACGGCACCGTAATTCAATCGCTTCCTGCAATTACGGTAAACGGAATCTCTGTCACCACCTTTCGTCCCAGAGGGTAAATTTTGTATTGAACGATACAGAATCATATACATCTCCAACAGATTTTTCATTACACTTCCCAATGGTTGCACACATCAAACCAAAAACCCCTGACCAAAGCTGCGAATGCATTACAACTTAAAAACTCTGACCTAGCTTGCTGAATGTCTAACACAAACATACATATTTTTCTGTCAAGTAACTGAAAACGGGTTTTGGAGTTGTGTGTTGATTAAGACACTTAGATAGATCATTCCCATTTGGCGAACTACACGTTTGAACACTCTGACAAAAATAATTGTAACATATTAAAAAATTATAACATATGTGGCAGCTCAGCACTTTACCTCTTACTTGAAGGCACTGTATATGTGTTAATTAAAGGAATTAATTGTTATGTGAAATAAAACTTTTTATACGGCTTAAGAAAAAAAGGTTAATAAAATGAAAAGTGTTCATTCACAAGGTGAACAACACAAAATGTTTATAATTTAATTTGCATAGACTTCCAATAAAATGGTATGTTGTTATCGTTGTCTAACCTGAATGTTACATGAAACAACAAAATCCTGTTGTTTATCCTAAAGAAAGCCTTTAAATACACATAACCTGGCCTTGCCATAGAAAATTAAAATGTACACACAAAATGACTGACCAGTAAAGTTGAAACCGGTGTTCATCCACAAAGTGTATAATTCTCCTGTTTGCCAGGCCATCAATGAGGAGCATTTTCCTCATTGATGAAATCCACAAAACAACAGTGAACTGAAATCCGCAAAACAATAGTCAAGACCCTGGGCCCAGTTGTTCAGAAGTAATCTGATCAGATTTCAGCTATCGGATTGTATCAAATCTTGAAAATTTGTTGTTCAAAATAAAAAAAGGATTCTGAAATTTATAAAAAAAAAGGATTCTGATTAGATCACATAATCCAGTCTTGGTTTTGATCTGGATCCAACCTTCAGTGTTGTTCAAAACTTTTTAGTTGGGATTACTTTGATCCAAAAAAATCTATATTATCCTGATCCCAGCAGAAGGGTGGATTCAGGGTAGAACATGTAATAAAACTTTAAAATTGGTCAAATAATACAACATTTGTATCATGTAGTATATTTACATTCATTATTATTTTGCACTTGATATGTTTAACTGTTACAGTGATAAAGTAGATAATGCAGACTTTAGGTTACCTAATAAGCCTTTCAGTAAAGTAAAGAAAAAAGAGACTTTGTCCCCATTAAATATCCTCCAAACTGCTGTCAATATCAAACAAAAATAATATATTTAATTTTAACTGTCAATTATCACTGTATATTAATTACAATGACACAATCATCAGAGATGAACCAGTCATTGAGGAAGAACATGGATCATCACTGGTTGAGCCAGTAGTCATTGCCACAGGAGCACAGAAACAAGTCTGGAAGCGTTCTTTGCCAAACAAAGATGATGATGCCTGTAAGTCACTTCTTAAACGAAAAAACCAAAAGAGCAGAAGTACAGATTCACCTGGCAGAGGACCAAATCACTCTTACCTAAATACAGAAAACCAAAGCCAGACTTGATATCTGCACTGGCTATTCTACCTGTTGTTCTTTACATAGCTAGTAGCCTACATTGGGATATGTTGTCCCATTTAGAACACTAATGCAGACTTTAGGTTACCTAATAAGCCTTTCAGTAAAGTAAAAACGAGACTTTGTCCCCATAAAATAATCCTCCAAACTGCTGTCAATATCAAACAAAAATAATATATTTAATTTTAACTGTCAATTATTACTGTATATTAATTACAATGACACAATCATTGTAATTAATATACAGTGATAAATGTTAGTGTTCTAACATTTAGAACACTAAATGGGACAGGATTTCGTCATCTTGAAAAATAGTTCGGAATTGGTCATCTTAAAAAGTTGGATATGGATCAGGGTGTTCCAATCCAATATTGCTTTCAAAAAACAGCACAAAAATAAGATGGATTACCTGATCCTGGATAGCAAAACATGGGATTTTCAAATCCGGATCTTTCTGATCCAGATTAAACAACTGGGCCCTGGTGAGGATGACAAGCATGCAGAGGAGCTTCCCAGAAACGGTTTGACAGTTTGTTCAGAAACCCACTGTTTTCATCAGCTGTCCAGATGGCCGGTCTCAGACAACTCTGTAGGTGAAGAAACTAGATGTGAAGCTCTGGTGGACGTTCCTGCAGTCAGCATGCTAATTGCACGTTCCCTCAGAACATGAGACATCTGAGGCATTGTGTTATGTAACAGAACTACACAAAACCTGTGGCCATTTATTGTCCCCAGGACAAGGTGCACTTGTATAATGATCAGACTGTTAAATCAGCTTCATCATATGCCATTGATTATCATGGATTATCCACTTCTCAGGTCCAGAACTGCTCTTTATTGTGTATAACTTTGTAGGGCCTACAAAGTGTTGTACCTCCTTCAATGAACGTTTAGACATAAAATCACAACTTAAGCTGAAATGTTCTTAAGAGGCAAAAACCTAGACAAGCATTTAAGTTGGTCACTCTGTAATTTCAAAATGGCTCATCAAATATGAATGAAAAAAGGAACTTTGATGTTACTCTTAAAGCAGAAGACTGCCTGTGACAAAGATACATTTTATGCTAAAAGTAAGGTAGATATTATTCATACATACAAAAAACCCGCTGAATAGGGGTTGATCAATACATACAGTATACTTAATTTCAGACAAAATTACTTGCTTGATTTCAGACATGAAGAAAAGATTCTCTATGACATTAATACTTTTGGACTGTCATACTGTAACAGCATTTCAAAATGTGTGTACATTCCCCCTACTAATGTTTATTATGGAACAAACGAGGCATAAACATAATCAGAGACCCAAAACAGGTATATATAAAATGTAATACAAATGTTTTCCTAATTTGGGTCTATGTTTGGGTGTTACAGAGATAAACATGTTTATTTGTTAATATTTTTCCTAAATCAAAGAGGAAAGAAAAACAAGATAGAGACTTTATTAACAGCCTTACTTCAGTTTATATTACAAAAGTTACAGACAAATAAAATTAAACAACTGACCAGACGTTAGTTACATAAGCATATTAAATATTTTTACTTGAAATATGCATCAATAACACATTACTTGGGTCAGTTCTTTAGTGTTAGCACAAAAACAAAAATGTATCTGTTTGTTTCTATTTCACTGTGAAGTTAGACCAAGCATACTGAAGGTCATGTAGATGTAAGGGCATAGCTTTACTTTATTTGTGCACATTTATACACAACATTACTGTAACACTTGGATTTTTTCTCTCAGGTTCTTCCACTTTTATTTTCTAATGTCAGATAAATGAAGACATATGGAAAACACCACTTCTTCAATTAAGGACATTTGACACTAATCTTTAGGTCTCTCATTACCCTAGGACCTCTGTGTTCTCATGAATGGATTCTAAGAATGATATGAAGAACTTTATTCAGTCATAAGGCCTTTCCGCTCTGCAGTCAGAGCAGGGGTAAAGCCTCTCTTGTGTGTTCGTTGGTGGGATTTCAGGTTACTTTGTTGAGAAAAAAACTCCCCACATTCAGAGCAGCAGAAAGGTTTCTCTCCTGTGTGCACCCTCTGATGAACAGTCAGCTGATTGGAAGAGGTGAAGCACTTCTCACAGTCAGGACAGGAGTATGGTTTCTCTCCTGTATGTACACGCTGGTGATGTCTGAAGCTACCCACATAGGAGAAACTCTCCCCACATTCTGAACATTGATATGGCTTTTCTCCTGTGTGCACTCTCTTATGAACTGTTAGACGGCTAGGTGAGGTGAATCCCTTTCCACAGTCGGTACAGGAAAAGGGCTTCTCTCCTGTGTGAACCAACTGATGGCGTTGCAGGTCTCTCAGATAGGAGAAACTCTTACTACACGTGGAACAGTGGTGAGGCTTTTCTCCAGTGTGCGTCCGCTGGTGGCCTTTCAAGCCACTCAGTTGAGAGAAACTCATCCTACAGTCAGAGCAGTTGTAAGGCTTCTCTCCAGTGTGCACTCTTTGATGCACTGTCAGATGGTGGGATGCAGGGAAGCGCTTCCCACAGATGGAGCAGCAGTAAGGCTTTTCTCCAGTGTGCGTCCGCTGGTGGCCTTTCAAACCATTCAGTTGAGAGAAACTCATCCCACAGTCAGAGCAGCTGTAAGGCTTCTCTCCAGTGTGCACTCTTTGATGCACTGTCAGATGGTGGGATGCAGGGAAGCGCTTCCCACAGATGGAGCACGAGTAAGGTTTCTCTCCAGAGTGATTCCGCAGGTGTCTTTCAAGAAAAGATGGGAATGGGAAACTCTTTTCACAGTGTGGGCAGTGATGAGGGCCCTTTCCTTTGCTCCCTTCCTGATGGTGCTTCGTTGATGAAGGAGATGCCTCCACTTGGTGTGAAGAGTTAGGGGACTCTTCTGTGAGAATGACAACAGAACGTGAATAAAGGCAACACACATGCATAATCATTGCATTAAATTGAAAGACATGAATTACCAAATAAAGCTGTATTTTTTAACCTTGTTGAGCTAGAACACAAGTACTCATTTCTGCTGTGCCATTCTGGAGCCTCCTGACTGAGCTCCTGTACTTTTTGTTTTCAGTCCTTTACTTTTTTATTATTGTAGTAAACATTTTATTTTTTAAACATGTCAATCTGGTTTCCATACCCACCACAGCACAGAAACAACTCAAAAGTGGTGAATCACCTTAGGATTGCCTAAAGTAAACCCAGTCATCTCTCTTTTTCTAGTACTACTAGAGTGCAGCGCTTATGTCCTCTTCTACAGACTAAAAATGGAGTTTGCCCCTCGATTTTAGCTCTTAGAGAATATAAAATCTCGCTAACAGAACATTTTGTTGTACAAGAGAAAACATTTTTTCCAAAAAAGTGAAGGTTTTCTCTTTTACAAAACATTAGCAAGAGTTGTGAAATCATAAGCAAAATGTAAACAAGAAAGTCTCTCTAATCCAGCAGAATGCTGTACCTGTACTCTCACATTTGTGGTACAGCTCAAGCACCTTAGGAGCAAAAACCTTCTATTCTCAACCAGAGTATGGGCGCATATACGAGGCCATAAACACACCCATTGCTCTTATTATTTCTTTATCCCAATCAGACTGTAGAGATGGGCATTCTGAATCTTTTCAGTGAGCAGGTTCTTGTGGCTCCATTTACCTAAAGTAGCCGGCTTCTTGGGCTCAGAGGGGCTCTTCATTCACAATTATTAAAAACAACCCAGACAAATGAAACAAGTGCAAATTACCAATGTAAAATTAGTGAGTCAAATAATCTGTGATTATGCTACAAAAGTAAGGAAATCATGGAGCCAAATGAACATCAATATCAGACTTCTGCGGACGGCTGCTTGAATGCATTGGATTACAAAGTTGTGTTGTTTCTGTGTTGCGTCGGGGATACTGATACTGGAGTGATGTCAGCGTATACATGTCAACATGTCTGAGTTGTTAGCTCCATACTTTTGTCCGGCACTGGTGACATACAGGTAATGTTTTATCAAAAACTCTCTGTTCATCACTATGTAGTCTACTTGAAAGCCAAAATGCTGCCAAACTGGAGATTTAAACGGAACTAGAGGATTCTACAATGTTGGTTTATCAATAACACCACTCGCCATTGTAAAACTAGCTGTTCCTCTTTGAGTATGGCACACAAAACCACAGTTGGAAAAGCAAACATCAATTATTACAATTATGATTATAACCATGTTGTTTTCAGCTGAATCAGATTTATTCAAGAGGCATTCAACACAGTGTAGAAAGCAATTTATTTGTATGAGAATACAACATTTTTTGAAATGTATTCATTCGGGTTCCCCTGAGAACTGCGAAGACTGATACAGTTACAATAAGTTACAAATATGTGTACCATTACAGCCCTAGTAAAAATGCTACATAATACCTGCTCTTACCATGATCAGCAGATTCCCTAGTTTCTTCCTCTTCTTTAATGATGATATTCAGCCCCAGTGTTGAACTCCTGGCTGCTAGCTCCATTGACTGAACCTCTGTTTCCTCTTCTGGGTAAATGAGAATAAAAAGTCAAAATGTGCAGTAAAACTACAGTATTCAAACTACAGTCATCTTAGCCTTTTTTTGTGATTGAAATAAGTTGTGGTTGAAAAGTACAAAATAAAGCAACAAAATAAATTGTAACTAACGTGTAGTTTAAATCTACCTGGCTCGATACAGAAAAGACGTTAAACCTAAGTTAAGTGAATGATAGGATAGCTCCAAAGCATTCACCACTGTCCTAACCCTCGGTTAAAAAGGTTGTTTTTTACCTTGAAACCCAACACCATATTCCCAAATCTTCACTTCCTCTTCTTCGTCTTTCGTCATCACCTTGAGCTGAAGTGTTTCACTGCTGTCCTTTACTGATGCCATCTCTTATGATGTGTCCAGTGAACTTTATATAATCAGAACCGGGAAAAGTTCAATTTAGGATTTATCTTGGTGTAGCAGAACGACAGGCGGCTACTTTCGCTGTTCTAAAATAAAGACCAGACAAACAACCTGTAGAAAGGGAAAAGAAAACTATTGTTGTCATTTGGGTGCTTATTAGTTAGCCCAGCCATTCAATTAACGTTGTTACGCTAACTCGTATGGTTGGGAAAAATAAAAAATAAAGCCTAAATTTAAGCTGGCTGTTTAGGGTTTGTATATTTTCTTTTCTTCGTATCCACTTCTGCCCAAATATCCAGTAATTATTATTTTTCAATATTTGCCTATGTTGCCGACGTTAGAATTAAACGTATGTAAGGACATTGGTTTCCAATTATTTGTTATTATTTCAGCAAGATTTAAATAAAAATGTATGCGCTAACGACGTTACCTAGCTAACCATAAGGCCTTGTCTAGCCACTTTACAGTATCCTGCAACAGACTTCTAATCAGGAGGGTTCTTACCTGATATTCTCGCTAAAACGGAATCAGACATTATTGTTTGCAGACTGGCTTAGGTAATTCATTTGAGTACAACGTTTACTGCCAATAGTACCAAAACATAAGGGAAACAGAATCGCTTCTTCCGTATTTCCGACAGAACAGCTGTCAAACTTCAGTGTCTTGTGAGCAACATTAAAAAAACACTTCCGGGTCACGAAAATTAGGAACATTTCAAAATAACGGAAGCCAACGAATTGCTTCAAAACTGATATGAATTGAATTTATTCATTGTTTAAGAAAATGAACCTCTCAAAACATTGACAACAATTCATATTTTATCATATTTAAGAGTAATTCAAATAAAAACTGGGTATTAAAACACGTACCAAGTTCAAAATTCAGACAATGTGCATGACTGAATATGGAATACATATAGCCGCCTAGCTCAAAAACGATTGAATGTTCCACAGAGTAAGAAATGTAGGAAATGTTCAGGAGAGTGTGTAGAGTAAGCCAAACGTGTCTAATCATGGGGAATTGTGTGCTACATCTAGCAAAACAATATTTTCCACTCTTTAGCCCCCAGTGCAAAACACAATAATAGACTGAACATGTTCATATTGCCCTATACAGAAAAAAACTATTCTATATGCCGCAGTGAATGTATTGTAGGAAATGTTCAGGAGACTGTCTAGAGTGATTATATGCTAAAAATCAAGGGGCACTATGTATTTGCAGATGTTGCTAGCAATTTACTCCGCCCATACCACTGGCCACAACGTAACTCAATGGATATGAAATATACAGGTGCTGGTCATAAAATTAGAATATCATCAAAAAGCTGATTTATTTCAGTAATTCCATTCAAAAAGTGAAACTTGTATAATGTATACATTCATTCCACACAGACTGATGTATTTCAAGTGTTTATTTCTTTTAATTTTGATGATTATAACTGACAACCAATGAAAACCCCAAATTCAGTATCTCAGAAAATTAGAATATTGTGAAAAGGTTCAATATTGAAGACACCTGGTGCCACACTCTAATCAGCTAATTAACCCAAAACACCTGCAAAGGCCTTTAAATGGTCTCTCAGTCTAGTTCTGTCGGC
>JACXGI010017632.1:0-14233 GCA_016801175.1 Esox masquinongy
TTTTTTAATCTTTATGTTTTCTTATTGTATTTCTATTATTATGATGTTTTCATTTGTTTTGATGTTTTAATTTGAGTATTTGTTTTTATGTTATTGTATTTTTATATATTTTATATTTTATTTTTCTTTGTAAAGCACATTGAATTGCTTCGATGTATGAATTGTGCTATATAAATAAACTTGCTTGCTTGCTTGCTTGAGGGTATTCACATCCAAATTGGAGGAAGGCTTTAGGAATTACAGCTCTTTAATATATAGCCCAATCTTTTTCAAGGGACTAAAAGTAATTGGACAATAACTCAACTACTCAATTAATCAGTAAGCTGTTTCATGGACATGTGTGGGCTGTTCCTTCATAATTTCTTCATCAATTAAGCAGGTAAAAGGTCTGGAGTTGAATCCAGGTTTGGCATTCACATTTGAACAGGCCATCCTTAGGCTGCAAAGAAAAAATATATCAGAGAGGTAGCATGAACATTATGAGCGGCCAAATCAACAGTTTGGTACATTCTGAGAAAACCAGAAAAGGAACAATGCAAGCCTAATTCAGCCAGCCTGCAATTAAAAGTGATAAATGTTGTTCCCTCACGGAATTCAAACCCGGATCTCCCATGTGAGAGGCTGTTTCTTTAACCACTACGCCACGGAGGTATATGTTTGCTAAGTGTCGGTATAGCATCTCGACATTAGATCATTTTGTCACGCATTAACATCACGCCAAGTTTGATTATTTCGCTAGACACCATTAAGCATTGTTTTAAAATGACTAACGTTTCTTGTTAAGTTTATCTCCAACACAAATAGCGTCTATAAAATGTATGGCTTTTGCCACTGGCCGTTTTAACATCTTAATAGCCAGTAATAGGCTTACTAGTATCTACTAACTTACTACTTGTTATAGTCATAAGAATTGAGCAATTGCTAGCGAGACTGAAGATTACACCAAAGCAATTTCATTTCATGGCACAAAAACATTTGTTTTTCTTTCATTCATCAATGACATTGATACAATAACTATCAATTTAGGTGACGATAACTGACTTTTCAGTTATCGTCACGAGAGAATCATGGAAAAGACGAGAGAATCATGGAAACCCCCACTCTTTTACTGCCCAAGGGGTTTTGATAAAGCCTATATTACCCCAAAAAGCATGCACGGATGCGTACTTTAAAAATGCACCAGAAATAGTCGTATTGTATAACCGTAAACAATTTTAGTTTAGGCTTGTGCCACCTAACTAAACATTGTTACAGACCAGGTACACCCCTTCATGGCAATGGTATTCCCTGATGGCAGTGGCCTCTTTCAGCAGGATAATGAGCCCTGCCCCACTACACACATTGGAATGGTTTTAGGAATCCGATTGAGCATCTCCGGGATGTGCTGGACCAACAAATCCGATCCACGGTGGCTCCATCTCGCAACTTACAGGACTTGAAGGATCTGCTGCTAATGTCTTGGTGCCAGATACCACAGGACACCTTCAGGGGTCTTGTAGAGTCCATGCCTCGGAGGGTCGGTGCTGTTTTGGTGGCACGCGAACCAACAGCATATTAGGCAGGTGGTAATAATGATTTGGCTCATCAGTGTATATATATTTTGAAGTTATCATCATCATATTACATTCCGTCTATTTCCTTGCCCTTGTTGAACACTTATACGCTGGCCCCTTCTAGCACCAACTTAGACAGTTACTTAATTGATCAGAAATACACTCACTATGACAAAGATTTTGCGTTTGACCCACCTCGATATCTTAAGACAAATGCATTGACTGCAAGATGTCTAAACTAAAATGTAACTGTAGTCCCGTTTGTGTGTTTTCCCAGTGTATTCTCTGCATATTGGATCAATATCTCCGGGATCACTTACGACAACAAATGAGTCTGCTGCTGAGCCATATTTCCCTGGCTGTGCAGTGATGTGGTCTGTCAGCACTTGGCCTGATAAGTAATCCTCTCCTTCCTTATATTCGATACTCAGCCACTGCAGCCACATGTTACAGAGCATCAGCTGAATGCTGAAATGCCACTCAGTCAGCAAGTCATTTAAAATCCCTCAGTGTTGTCAGTGGAGGTAGAAGAGAATGTTTTAAATTGTACAGGTACTGTACTTTTTTTTGTAATTTAGGCTTTATTGGATAGAGATGGAGTGGAGAAAAAGTAAGGATAGTGAACGATAAAATACATTTATGGAAGTATATATGGTTTGTCAGTTGGTTTACATTTAAGTGTTCAGGACTTTTCAGTTGGAATAGCTTAACCATGTGAAGTCAAGTTGGTATCATCTCCCTAGGTTGAATGATTCACGAGATACAGTTTCAGAGTAAATGAACACAAGTTATAAAAATTAGGCTAATAATCATAATAGATAAAAGCTTTAACATTGTAAGTTGTGATCGTCTAAATACGTTAAAAAATTGTTGGGTCTCTAGCTTGGTTCAACAGAGGGTTAATTAATGCTAATTATACAAAGTAGGGTAATTCATTGTCATAATCATGACTTTATGACCAAAACATGTGAAATTAAGTTTTTTTCTTTAGTTGAATGGTTCAAAAATATGTTATTGGAATCATGATTATGCACATTATGATCATTAAAAACGTCAATTGTATCTATTTAATTTAAATTCAATTTAGTATAGCCTTAAATCTATAAATTTGCTATCATAGCTTTATTGGCCAATAATGATAACAATTTGAATAGAAATACCAATTCCTGTGGTTTTTATTTAAACACATGTTAAATTATGTAAAACATTTCAAAAGTCATAATTCAAAAATCAAAATCAAAAATTTGAATACAACCAGCTTAAGTTGGGCCAGCCTGAGCATTTTAACACCTGTTTAGAGTCAACTGCATAAATAGTGTAGCAGAAGATAGGTGCCACCATCTCAAAAACGTTCCCATGTTAGTCTGTTGACCTTAATTTCCCATTAAATTAATTTAGAGATAATTTAAATATTGTTAGTATAGATAGTATGGATCAAATCAAAGTTATATTTTCTCAAAGCTAGTTCAAACAGTCTGGACATTTTCAAGTGTGTTGATCACTAAAATAATTTTGTTAAGATGGCCGAATAAATAGAAAAATAAAAATAAGACTATGAAAGAAATATATAGCAAGGTGCCTTTTAAATATCAGCCATTCGTATGGTGATGTAATAATAGAAAACATGTTCGAAAATCAAGGGAAAAAATACATTCAATATTTATTGGAATAATGCAGAGTTGTCTTTAAGGTGAATGTTCCAGAATTTTCTCTGTTACATTTTTGCCATACACGCTCATTTATACAGGGGCCTAACTACCCACAATTCAACAGAGTACTGTAAACCCATTAGCTAATTACTGTTGCAAGCTTTGATAGAACGTGACTTCCTGTGAACATGATTTCCTGTGATAATCGGATGTTCCATTGGCATTTATCCGTTTATGCGTTTATGCCGCGTTTCCATAGGTGCTTTACCCCAGTCCCAGGGCTACACCGGTGATTTATGCTATTGTTGGCTCCAGACTTTTCTGTTTCCGCTATACATTTGGTATCAAGGACTTAAGTTGGGGCTCACATGGGGAGGGAGGAGTAAACTATCAACACAATTTGGTTTTCCGGTTATGAAAAATAAAAAGCAATATTTTTCTGGTAGTAAAATAAACAATAACACCATGCTCAGTTTGTTTACAATACGGCGTTTGAACTTGATAAACTAATTTCTTCCTCCTGCGACCGTCTCCTTCTCCACCTACACTCGTGACACTGCAACTAAACCAGTTTAATAAGTATTTTGTCAAAACTATCTACCTTTAATAGAAGGATTTGGGAGAATTCTGAGGTAATTTTGTGTTGTTATAGGTTCTGCAGGCTACGTCTCAGTCTCAGCGCTCCGTTTTTCTATTGAGTCAAATGGCATCGTATCACCTTCAGTCGTTCCAACTCTTTAATCTTTGGGATGCATCCCAAATCAAGCAACCTTAAGATTAAATAAACAGCCTCCCTTCTCTCTCTTTATCTTCTTCCAAAAACTATATAAATCTGTGGATTGCACCCCTTGATGTCTTTACTCCCTTTACTCACAATCTCGCCCAGATTGTCACATCTAGAATTTACTGATTAAATATGGATGGAATCCATCAATGAAAGAGTCACATGATCATTTTCCTCCCTGGTTATATGTCCATGTGGATTAACATGAGCGGAGTCTCTGCCAGGAAATAACACAGCTCTCGGCCATTTCAACAATTTGGCACTAGAGATGACATGAACAAGCATTTCAGTTATATTGTCAACTTTGGATTCCGCCACCTTCCAATCACATTGACCTCATCAGTAAGCAAGTATGTTTTTAATGGCAGGCTGCCCGTGTGGGTGAGTGGACATTTCTTGTTGATACCACCAATGAAAAGGTTGAAAATGAGCCAGTTCGGTCCACTTGGGCCTCTGGGATGTGAAATGAAAATGTTGCGCAGTGTATAAAGGTGCTATTTTATTCAATCAGGTTAGCTCCCTTCAGAATGTTCCCCTGAGTCCTTGGCCAATAACATCTTTCTTACTTCCACTGTAGTTGTAGCACTGTCCAATCACATCAGCTTTACAGTCCTCTAAGTGGAAAGCGAGCCTGGGAAGGATTCTGGAAAGTGTAAATGCCAACACATACCTTCTAAGTTCCACACACCCTATCAAACAAACACATGTGCACACACACCAAGACGGCTGCCATTTTTCTTACTTTTTTCAATTCCCTCTCAAAGCTGTCACGTCCGAGCAGCCGGCCACAACATGGCTGCTGTTTCTTTGTAGGGACAGTCAGTGGACAGCCTCGACGTCCGGTATTCTGTCATGTCTGTCTCCAGTCAGTGACCCTTAACTAGGGGTGGCATCGGACTCCTTCAAGCCCTGGACTTCTCTGCCCTGCTTTCACTTTAGCCCCTTCTTTTGTATGGCTCCTAAATAATCCCAGCTTCAGTCATGAGCGTTGATCGTCAACCCTCGAAGTAACTATGTGAATGGTCAGTTAGCATGGGTTTGATGCCATTTCCAGGTGGACAGTTGTTGGTATGGTTTGAAATACTAATTTAGCCCATACAGGCAGGACAGGTGACAGAGGGTATGGATCAATGTTTTACTCACCATGAAAGGAGTGGCTGGCCAATGTAAACAGTTTGTCATTAACAGTATTGCTGGTATTATTACACAATTAAAGGAGCACATAAAAATCCATCAGTATACTCAATAATCCTAATGTGTGTTGTGACACCTGCCATAATGCCTCTGATTTTCCATCATTTTATTAATAGGTCATGGGAGTATGGTAATCCCAGAGGTGTGGAAGACTGCACAACCACCCACCGTGAGGCCCAATAATGGTCAGGCCAAATGGAATTGATACTGCTCCGGCTTATATCTGGTGAACAAAGGTAAATAGAGGGATAGAAAACGTATCGTTGATCTTTTCCTTTTCCATGAGATATTTTCACTGCAAGAGTTCATTCCCACAGATAATGACACATTGATTACTTTTTCCATGAGCAGGTGACATGATCCAAATATAGCCTTATTACATTTTCACAATCTTTGTATTACATGTCCTCATTAAGGATGTCATCTTTTCTCTCTCCCTGGGTAATTCACACAGCCTCTACAGCAGCAGTTCTCAACAGGGTGCCTCAGAGTTGGTAGGGGGGCCTTGATGACAAAGAAAAATCATGATAAAATTAATTTTTGGACATAACTATTTTCCTGTAATCCAAATAGCACCTAAAATAAATAATCTGCATAGTGCTTAAAATTCAGTGCCTTGCAAAAGTATTCAAATGTCTGAACAATTCACTGAATTAGAAAAGCCACATTAAAATTTCACTTTTAGGATTTGTACGAGTTTCAAGTAGTTTTGGATCATTGTCCTGCTGAAAAGGAAATTTCCTCCCAAGCAAAAGTTTTTAGCGGACCGAAGCAGGTTCTCTTGTTGTGTTTCTCTGTATTTTTCTCCAGACATTTTTCCTTCAATTTGAACAAAATCCCCCATCCCTGCTGATGAGAAGCATTCCCCCAGCATGATGTTGCCACCACCATTCCTCAGTGTAAGGAAGGTTTCTCTTGAGACATGTGCAGGGTTGTTGGTGCTACACGTAGCATGTTGAGTTTTGTCTATCCTGCATCCCGTCATGCTTTCTCGCAAACTTCAGATGTGCTTTCATTTTGAACTTTTTAAGTAACGGTTCCTTTTTTGCCGCACTACAATACAGGCTACTCATATGCAGAACTTTTGATTTGGTTGACTTGTGCACTATCACTCCATTCCCACTTGCTGACTTCTGTCAGGCTCCTTCAAAGTTATTGTTAGTGATGCAGCTTCTACTTCACGATTATTGATCTAACTAATCACTGGGAGATCCAAAGACTTGGATATTATTTTGTACCCCTTACATAATTCAAGGCTTTAGCATGATTTTATTGCTGACTTCTGTAAAATGCTCTTTGGTCTTCATTTTCCTTCAGATTCACAGTGTGATCAATGACTTCATCCAGTAAATGACAGATTAGGTCAAAGGTAAGGTAACTGTATCCCGTCTGTGTAATTAGTTGCATCTGTGTCAACTGGGAGCTTCCACAGCATAGGGGTTGGATACTTATGCGAGGAACGTAATTCACTTTTTTATTTTTCCTACAAATATTTCCCGACATTAAACCAAAGTCGCCTAATAGTAATCTATTTTTAAGTGTTTTAAAATAAAATATTAATATGAAACAGAATGTCAATTTCACATTTGGTGTTCAGTAATATGAGCTTGGTCAGAAGTGTGAATGCTTTTGCAAGGCACTATATTTAAAAGAACAGCTAAATCTAATATTATAAAGTAGAATTATTTTGAGCATTGCCTGCTCAGAAATGCTCAAACTAGGAAAGTCTGCCGGTAAGAATATTATCTACGACCTCACAACTCACACCAGTCCATTTCTCTGCCCAGGGTTGCATCCTAACATTTTTACAACATGAAATACTTGCTCTCGGGTTAAAAGGCGAGTTAAATGAATGGACAGATCTGAAAACTAAACCCCTGAGTATGACAAGCATGTTGTCTTGTCAAAGATCTCATGCACTGACCAGATTATTTCCAGAAGTCAGCAGCAGTTCTCACACTGTGAGAAGCTTTGGTAATGACAGTATTTATTTAACATCTTCTTTTTTTTAAAGAAGCCAGTCCATTTGCCTGCATGTCAAAGGTGCCCTAAAATGTACCTGATGCTTAGGTTGATTAAGCATACTCCGCCTATTCTTCTTCATCATTGATTTAATTTCTCATGTAAGTCAATCATCTCATTAATGACCATTCTCAATAAAAATTGCCTTCAACAATTATACACATTGTGTAATTATTAACTTCTGATGTAATGAATAGAGTAAAATCTAATATTAATATCTGGAGGCACCACTAGGGTTGAATTAAAAAACAACCCCAACTAATCTAGGAGAAAAGGCAGCCAAGGAACAACCCTGACAGGGGTACAGTAGGAGAAATAATATGCAATTTCACCAATGATGTATGAGGACACCTACAGGTTCAACACAGTCAATCTACTCTTGAACAACCTGTTATCATAAGCCACAATGATATATCTATGTAGTATTTACTATGCATAGAAATGTTAGCATTTGGGAGGTAGATGGCCGGGCACTTAGTAACAGACTTTGAATGCACTCTTATTTAGCAGATCCAAGTTTAAACTACCACTACTACTGACAATACAACTACATGTACACACAAATTGCAGCCATTCGGCTGATGAGGCTCTCTGACTTCTATCCAGTCAGAGGTTGGATGGGTTTTTTTGCAGAATCTTTTCAGCTAAACAGAGGTTGGATGGTTTTTTTTGCAGAATCTTTTCAGCTAAACAGATGTTCTGAGGTAACGTCGTGGTGTGGACCCAGTGTGTTCTACTGAAAGGCCTTTTTTTTATCTCAAAGTGTAGGCCTAGATTCCCATGTGATTTCAAGGTTGCAAAATCTTGCCTTCCACTGTGGGCATGCAGACCCCAGGAAACACAATTCCAAATTATCTTGTCATTCTCTCATCAGACGGGAAGGTACTGGGCCAGTCAGCCCCCCCCTCCCACCGAAATGTGTTTATCTGTGGTAGGTTGATAGACCAGACATCCCTCCTCTATGTGGCTCGCACTGATACCCAACAGAAATGCAAATCTCACTCCTTCCAGGGGTGCAGAAGCCATGCTCTTAACTATCCTCAACAATTCTCTATAGTCAGTTGGAGGTAGCGTTAGGCTACGCCCACATGCAGATCAGGCAGGCAGCCATGACTCAAAGCTAACGCATCCTAACCTCAGTGGACTGAAGCTCAGTCTCTCAAACTCAGTCTCTCAGAAGTGCCACTGCTAACTCATCCTACTCCAAGAGATTCTCATTTAATTACACCACCACACTCTACACATCAATAAATGTCAGAAAAACTGCAGCCGATGAGCATGTGCTGTGAGTGTAGTATGGTGGCAAAGTATTTCAGGCAATTAGGAGAACACCACAATTAACATGTCAATGGTGCTAACACATTGACGAACCATTTCACCGCTTCAAATCAGCATTCCATTGAAAGCTATCACTTCAGAGCAACATAACAGACAAGAATGTGTCAACGTGTTACTTAGTGAGTTGAACAGCCACCCACCAGCCAGTCTAATGAAATTATGTGTGTGTGGGAAGCAATGTGGGTGGTGATTAATCACTGAAGTAGTGTCCTCATTCATTTCACTGGAATGGGGCAAGTGTAGAGACAAGTGTGTGAGGTAGCATTAGCATGAAAAGCAACTCTGCAGTATTCATGGGAACCTTATGTCTAATGTTATCACCGTGTCTGTACATGAGGCAATGTGTGTAATCCAACTTCGTGCAAATCACACAAAATCTTTGAAATAAGTGTTTTGTCTCTCCTTAAAAATATTTGTTTAATTGTTTTTAGCTCATCTAAAATCAACAACATGAGGGACAATGTCTTGCAGGGAATATGTTGTAAGTATGGTGTGAAAATGCCAACGGCAATAAATTCAGACAGCAAGTTAAAGAAAAAGTAAGTATAGTGCATTTTGTTTCCCAAAGCCCACAGTAACTCTCCTTGATTGAGCTATTACCTCCTCCTGGCTACATTATGAGCCAACCACCAGTAATGCAAACAGCCTCCACAGAACAACAAAAACTGAGAATCGAAAAGAGTAAATCTATCACTACCTGTGTATAATAAACACCATTCTCTAGAACAATCTCATCAACACAACTATGGTTTTGGAGAGAAAATACAGGGTTCATGTTTTTGACCTATATTGACCATCAGAAAAGTATGAATGCCAAAATGGTTTAGAGACCCTACCGGATATCCCTGGAGGGAAGAGTGGACACCATGAACATTTATTACTTTATATTTTCCAGAATATACCTATATTCATACCTAAGTCATTCTATAAACAACTGGACTCAATTATCAACCCATTCATCTGGGATTATAGAACACAGTATAAGAAAAATCACCTCTGTAGATTAAAGCTGGAGGGAGGACTGGCTCTCCCAATAGTGTTACTGGTTTTAATATATAAGACAACGTTTCAACCCTTAGGTCTTCATTAAGCAATTATATCTCAAGAACATAGGCAGTTCTCAGTGACATCACCACCTGACAAAATGTTTAAAAAAATACTTATATCAACATTATTGATAACATTATTGATTATCATTTCAAAACAAAGGAGTGTGATTTAGAGTGACATATATTGGCACAATATTCAGTAAGCTTAAACATAAAAAGTTTCCAGTCAAATTCCTCATTGAGGCGATGAGGAGACATAGTGTTGAGAGTGGATGCAGATTCTCTGAAGGAGTTTTATGTCAACACCACCTTTCCTATACATCTTAATACTCTCTACCCCAATATATCAGTAACGCTGAAACAGGAGGCAAGACACAGGCGCAGGGAGAACAGAGGACTTTCAATAAAGAACCAAAAGGTAACCAAAACAGAAACTACACGAAAACAGAAATATCACAGCGGTACGACAACCAAACAATGACTCACAATAAACTCCAGGGAAATAGGAACATAAATAGGGAGAGTGATCGGGAACACAGATGAGGGCAGTAACAACAAGCAGGTGTCCGTGCTCCAAATAAGTCCGAGTTGGATTCTCCTGGCATGGCAGGCTTTATGTGCCAGGGTGTCACAATATCTAAGTGAACTAATAGTGTTCAGCTTGTGCAAAATTAACAGCAACAGGGATTTTTGTCTAACCTGTTTGTATATTGCTGTGGTGCTCATTGATACAGGTTTTAACTAATCCGCAGGTTTTCTACAAACAGCTCCGGAAAAAATTAAGAGACCACTGCACCTTTTTCTTTCCTTTCCAAAAAAGTCGACAAGGAAGGTTTTGAGTGAGGAACAGAAGAGTTCAATTTGCAGTGGTCTCTTAATTTTAACAGACCACAAGTACATTTCCAGAAATACCAGTAATTAGGCCTTTGATCTTTAAATCTCTGTCCTGTATGAAGGTTGGTGAATGAGTCATATACGTATTAGAAACTACATTTCTAATAAAATTAAATCACTTGAGAGCTATTAGCAGTTTGTAGCATTATCCTTTGGATTTGTTCATAAATTCTCTTTGAACTCCAGCACCTGCAGAGATTCCCTTGGGGTGTATGTCTTGCTATACAGTACCTTCTCACCTTCTGTGCATGACGGATGCCTCAAAATATGACCCACCTCAAGCAAAGTTGTACCTTTTCTATAGGACACGTTCAGTCAACTGCAGACATTGAAGTGTACAATTCAAGATTCATCATAGATCACATTCAAACTCTCCATTATTGGACAAATGTCAAAATGTATGGGGTACTCTACTCCACTGCTTTGCCCTGTGCTCTTTATGACCACTGGTCTAAAATCGTTAGGATTCTGTCTGACATGCTGAGGTCTCTGTTTTACCAAGGCCTACTCTTGATTTTCCTAGGACTATTAGAGGTTGTGATCAAATTACCCAGTAGTTATGGGTCATTCACAAACATCTTCTTGAACGTCTCATTTTAGTGAATGTTGGGAACCGAATCACATTGTTGAACGGAGCTGTTCATTGGGCTCCATGATTCCGTCACTTTTTTTTGCATAAATGATTATTTTCAGATGAGTTGAAAAATGATTCACTAAAGATTTTGTATCTGCACTGCAGAAGCAATAAATAGTGGTGGAAGCTGTGTGTTCCAGCACATTCCTCCAGGAGCATCAGGTAAAAAGAAAATAGCCTATTTGAACATGCATTTCATGCTCTAACATAATTCTAGATAACTTTTTCGCTTTTACACTGGTGCTTTGCACTGGTTTAATTTTTCTGCCCCAACTAATTCCTAAAAATCTCACTGTAGGAAATAAGATGATATTGTTGTTTTGATTTTATCAACTACATTCACCCAAATAATTGTTACTCCACATTTGCCTTAAACAGAGCAACACTCCTGGATTGGATAAGGCTCGCCCAGCGATCTGGTTTCTCCTCACTTCCTGGCTCTTGTAGTTTATTCGGTTGGACACTTTACAATTGGATAGGCCCCAGCAATCAATCTGTAAGTGAATCGCTTTCTTTACTCTGCCAGCAAAGGATTGCTGTTTTAATTGCATAATTTGTATTCCTACTTTTTTTATTTGTTAGCTTGGGGTAAACCATGGCGTTTTGGTAGGCTAACTAACTGGAAAAGAGAATGTTACCTGGCAGCTAGCTGTCTGACTAATTGTGTTGGCATTCCCAGCCTTACTTTATTTGCTAGGGACATTTTCTTATTTACAGCAATGATTTGTTACAGCATCTGGCCAGTAACGTAAAAGTTGCTAGATCAACGTCCTCAGCAAGTTGAAATATCTTTTGTTTTGTCACAGAGCAAGGCAGTTAACCCTAACTGCTCCCAAATTCAGTAGTGGCTCCTTATAAACTCTAATAGGGATGGTGCCAAATAGTGACAGAATATTTATATCAACAGACATGTATATTGCTCCATTCAAGCAATCAATTATTGCTCAAATAAATAAATCCGATAGCTAGTAATCTTTTGCTCTGTAAACAAGCAGGGCTAGAATAAATAATATATTGTGGCAAGCATGGGTTTAGTAAAAGCATGAAACCCAACAAACGCAGGAGGGCCAATGACACTATTTATCGGCTTGCAGATGGTCTGCCGACGGAGGTCCAACTGAAGCAGGCCGCTGACATCAGACCGATAGGTCACTGCTGGGATGGATTAAGCTGAAACTACTTCCACTGATCACCGAATTAGAATATACAGTATACTGTAGTTGAATCATGATGTCAAATTGAGAAACATGGAAGTACAGTTCTTGCATTATGTCTGCGGTCCATCAAATACATAACTCGTTAAAATGTGCTGCAAGATATAGTATGCTTCTCAAACTCCAAAAATTATCAGTTGAGTTTATTACCTGGCATTATGGCAAGAATACAGGCCAGCAAGTGGGATTTCAATAACTGTACTGTTCAAGTATGTCCAAAATCCCAAAACAGACCTGGTTCTCTGATTCTTTAGTTTCTTGTCCCATAACTGCCAGCTCAAACGTTTTCTAGCCTAGGCAAGATGTATGCTATTCCCAAACGGAGAATCCACAACGCCATGCCTTCTTCCATTCCAGTGACGAGTATATACGTAAGTTAAGACAGACCAGTATTTAATTAAAATGTTATACCAAAATGTATTTGACTAACAAGCAACTGCATTAATCAGTGATTAATGTCGTCCAGCAGTTCAAGCTTCTGTCTCCAGTACATGTGCTGCCACTGTTTGGGTTTGAGTCTGGCTCACTGCTCTTTTAGCAAAACCTCTCTCCCTGTTCTCTCATGTCAAATAAAGCATAATAATGCTAGAATAAAATATTAAGGCATCAACCTATTTAGCCAACAATGGAATTTAGAGTACAAAAATAACCTACTTTTACAACTCTACTAAAGCAAGTTCTACAGCATGACATGTTATCATCAATTATATCAAGATTGTTTGTTTTGTTTTATATCTGCAAAAAAATAATGCTGTCAGTTCCATTTCAAGTAGCAGAAAAATAATTATTTTCAGCATTTGACATAGTGACATTTTCCATTTTGGATATGTCCTATAGCAACAAGGCAAAAAACTAGAAGACTTATTAATTTATCAAAGGGTTGTGCAATGTTCAGAAGACAACGTCACACCCTGGATTAAATATTATAAAGACATCTACTGAATTCATGTGAACACTATTCTTCAAAATATCATGGCCCAAATGGTACGGAAAAGATCACACTGAGTGACATGGATCAAGAGACATCATCATCACCTTTATGGCGCCACTGTGTGACCAAACTGATACTTCTTATGTACAGTTAACCCCCACATTAATGTTTACTGGTTAATACCAGACATTTCTCAAGATACTGGCCTGTCTTAACATGTTTTTCACATATTTACACATATCTATTGTGGCAGAGTTAATGGGTCCCAATGTTATTTGTGAGGACATGGACTTCTATACCATCTTTGAGGCTCTCAGTCAAGCAGGTTGAGTGGTGTGAGCTTGCGATGTTGGCTGGTCCAATAGTTGCCCGCGATATGTCCTGTTTGTGAACATATCTGCCAACACGTATTAGAGTATGATTAACAATGTTGATCATTTTATAAATAATGATTTGTATGATTTATAAGCATTATGTGCTAAACCACACCAACATGAATTTCATTTGGTCAATACCAGATGTCTTTTTGACATACTGGCCTGGCTTATGCAAGTATTACAGTTTTTCTCAATCGCTTTGGCTCATTTTTTTAAAGTCTTAACATTCTCTAAACTGTATGTACAATCATCACAACTGTTTCATGGGACATCACAACTCTATGGCATGTCTGCAAAATGTAGCAACTCACCCAAATTAAAAGTAATTTTCTCATCGTGTGAGCCGTACTGGTCAAAATGTTTAGATGTTTTTTCACCATGGCATTCAATCAATGAATCAATCAAATTTATTTATAAAGCCCTTTTTACATCAGCAGTTGTCACAAAGTGCTTTTACAAAACACCCGGCCTTAAAACCCCAAGGAGCAAACAACAGTAGAGTTGAATTTCAGTGGCTAGGAAAAACTCCCTAAGAAGGCCGAAATTTAGGAAGAAACCTAGAGAGGACCCAGGCTCAGAGGGGTGACCAGTCCT
>JACXGI010017634.1:0-14203 GCA_016801175.1 Esox masquinongy
GAACAACCCAGAGGACTCTCCATCCAAGAACAACCCAGAGGACTCTCCATCCAAGAACAACCCAGAGGACTCTCCATCCAAGAACAACCCAGAGGACTCTCCATCCAAGAACAACCCAGAGGACTCTCCATCCAAGAACAACCCAGAGGACTCTCCATCCAAGAACAACCCAGAGGACTTTCCATCCAAGAACAACCCAGAGGTCTCTTCATCCAGGTACAAACCAGAGGGTTCATCATCCAGGAACAACCCAGAGGGCTCTTCGTCTAGGAATGTAGTGTAATGAGAAATGTCTGTTGAGGAAGAGTGGAAGTGTACTTGATGAAGAGGCGTGTCTGACCCCACCAAGTCTCCAATACACCCCTGGTGATGTTAATCAGGGGTTCTGCATAACATCCTTGTTGCATGTCTACCAACAACTGGCGGCAACGCCCCGTCCATTTGATAATTTTGCATTGAATAAGTGGGACTGTTCCTGTCACAAACAACCCAGAGGGCTCCCCATCCAGGAACAACCCAGAGGACCCTTCTTCCAGGAACAGCGCGGACAGCTCTTCATCCAGGAACAACCCAGAAGACCCTTCTTCCAGGAGACCCAGAGGTCTCGTACTTTGCACTACCTCAAGATCTGGCAGCAAGTTAACTGATCTCAGTGAAACTGATGTCAACATGCTGCTGCAAAGTTTCACTTCTTCCACTGACAGTCGGCCTGCCCCACCCTGGGCTCGAACCAGTGATTCTGTGCTTCGCCACACGTGACTGCTCTCCTTGGCAACAATCTAACTATGAGCTACACAAAAGATACCATATGGTTAGGCTTACCTGCAACATTCAATGCTAGCTGTGAAGTGAGATTCCGGAACATTCTTACCTCTGTCACACTAGCACCAACTTTTCTGTTATACCACGGGATATGGTGGACACCTCTGATCTTCTGACTCTTCTGTTATACCACGGGATATGGTGGACACCTCTGATCTTCTGACTCTTCTGTTATACCTCGGGATATGATATGGTGGACACCTCTGATCTTCTGACTCTTCTGTTATACCACGGGATATGGTGGACACCTCTGATCTTCTGACTCTTCTGTTATACCACGGGATATGGTGGACACCTCTGATCTTCTGACTCTTCTGTTATACCATGGGATATGGTAGACACCTCTAATCTTGCCTCACTGATGGTGAATTACAGTTAGAGAGGTTGGAGGTGATCCAGTTTAGGGACCTCTGTGAGGCTCTTTGAGGTGCTATAGTAGAATTTGATTGTTGTGCTATATTAGAATAGAGTTTGTTGTGCTGAAAGCCACACTGAGCTCCCGAAGAGTCAGGATGGTGGTGGATCCTCTTCCTGCAGCCATAAGTAGATAATTTACAACTTTCCCCAAGGCAGTCTCAGTTTTTCCTGGATTAAAACGGAAAACTCTCATAAAGCTGTTTAGTGCAGAAGTGTGACCCTAGCTTATTTTGGGGGGTTTTAGAGTTTCAATAGCTCATTTTAGGGCCTCTACTCAGGTTGGTAGAAATATAAACTTCTAAAATAATGGCTTTTGGTGACATTTACAAACAACTTTTCCAGTTGAAGCTTCCGCTGAATGCCAGAAAAGTGCAGGGTATGTTAATTTCCATCCTCAATGCAGAGAAGTTTTCTTCAGATTTGATCCTGTAATGGACAACTCATTTAAAGGGTATCCTCATATAAGTACCTGGTCATCTGGTTAGATGGAAAGTTAAATTTCAGTTGTAATATTTATCTTACTGAACTTACAAACATATGAGCAGTAAACTAGTTCTAATAAATTCTAAACTAAAAACAAGGTGAAAATAAAACGAACAAACATAAAAAAGCGAAAGAAATAAAAACAGAACAGGAAAGCTCCCCCACTATCCCCTCACCTGGCCAGACATGACTCCCCCTTCCCTCCCCAATGGTCAATATAGCTAAAATATTGATAAGGTGGTAATTGTATGAATGCCGTATAAGTAAAGTGTGCCACTGAACACTCTAGCTTCGAATCTGTGATACACCAACAGAAACCCAAAGAAGAACTTCGGATCATTTTGATAACACATTAACGCGGCAATAGTCCAGATTTGCTTCACCTACCCAATGACATTCACCTACCGTCGTGATGCATTTCTGGACGGAGACAGTCCAATAGCAGTAGAGCTCGGTGCAGCAGCATAGCGGAGAGGCGAGGTGATTGGAGAATGTGTTGGGGAGTCAGCTAATGTTCGCCACGGATCATTCAGGGTACATGACCGACCGAACCGGAATGATGAAATGAAAACGACAGAAAAAGCTTCGTTGGACAAACTAATTTGCTATGTGCTGTTATCTCATGAAACAAACACAATCAACTTTCCTGTTTTGGGTAAGTTATATTTGGCTAGCTAGCTACTCATTGCTGACTACCTAGCTAGCAAACGTTAGCTAGTACTGTATCTACGCTTGCTAGCTTTCCCTTTGAGGATTTTCAACAGGATTTTTGATAACGATATAGATTAACACCTTTACGGCTTTAGAAGGCTAAAGTATCTAGTTTGGTATTGTAACTTGAAGACAAAACACATTAGATTCCGTTTTGCTAGTTTCTCGACCTTGCAATCGGCTAGAGGGGCTGCCAATGGTAGTTTGCTGGTTAGCTAATTTCACCTTTCCGAATTGGGAGTACCGCTAGTCTCTTGATGTATTCGTTGTTTTGGCTAGCTGCGTTAGCTTGCCGATGGTGGTAGCTACGTGTAGTACAGCTCAGTCAGCTACGTGTCAACATGTCGTGACGTTAGCCGCACACTAAACCAAACGTACCTCATAGCTCGTGTTATGAATCTGTATTACCATTAGCTGTACGTTATAAACTGGAGTATATGTTACACTATCTGCCCTAGTAGACTGGGACAAATAAAACTTTAGCCAACCCTAGCTAGTTAGCCGTCTCCTGAAAACTACCTCCCCATTGCTGTCATTGCCACTCACAGCAAGCTTCCTCATGTTCTGTCTCTCTCCTTTGAGTGGTCATTTCTAACTAGTTAGTGCGTTGATGCAGACATGCGGTAAACCCATACCGGTTCTTTATACTTATCAGTGTTGACATTAAATTCTTTTGACATTTTTAAGGGCGAAATGCCAGTAAGAAAATCATGGCCAGACCCCTTTTTTGGACTTTTACAGTGCCTACAGACCCCTTCATTTTCTCCACATTTTCTTATAAACTTAATTGATTAAATGTGTGTATATATTTGCCATCAGTCTACACGCAAATACCTTAATGACACAGTGAAAGCACGTTTTAAAGAAATGTGCCAATTTATTGAAACTCAAATATTCAGACCCTTTGTCATGACAATCCAAATTGAACTCAGATGCATCCATTGTCCTGTGATCATCCTTGATATTTATCTAGAACTTGATTGGAATGCAAATTCAATGTATTGGACATGACGTAGAAAGGCGCACATAAGGTCGCATACTTCACATTGCATGTCAAAGCCAAGACCAAGCCATAAAGTCCAAGGAACTCTGTAGACATCTTGAGAATTGTCGAAGCATAGATCCGGAGAAGGTAAAACAATTGCTAAGGCATTGAACATTTCCAGGAGCACAGTGGGCTCCATCGAAGTGAAATAGAAGTTTGGAATCACCAAGATTATTCTAAATATGACCATCTGGTCAAAGAAATTAACTGGGCAAGAAAAGCCTTGGTCAGAGAGGTGACCAAGAATCTAGCAGAACTTCAGAGTTCCTGTCCAGAGATGGGAGAACCTGTCAGAAGAACACCATCAAGTCTAGACAGAAGCTACCCATGAGGAAATGGCATCTAATAAGCTGCGTGGAAGAACATGACGAAAAAGATTGTCTGGTCTGATAAGACCAAAATCGAAATATTCAGCCTGAATTCCAAATGCTACTTTTGGCAAAAAACACAGTACAAACATTTTCTGGGACTGTTTTGGCTCCACAGCACAACTTTTTATAGCAGTTGCCAAACATACCAGAATGCACCTTAAATGGCCTGGGCATTTAAGGTGCAAATAACAGTTTGACGCATCACATGTCAAATAACAGTTTAACGCATCACATGTGTTTCTTGACCAGTCAGCAACACTTTCACATAATATTTCAATGTGTGCTTTGTTTTTATGTAGTACTTACACTATCCCTTGTAATGCATAAATCACTGGTACACATTTTATTATGTAGTCCTGCTGACCAGTTGGATGTAAACATTGTTCTCCCCTTGCAGCCTCTAGCCTTGTCCAGGACATTATCTGTTCAGCTGAGACAGCTGGTCAAAGAAAATAATTAGTTAATGGATAAAAACTATGCTTATCCTAAAAAAAAAACCATCAAAATGACAATCTGTTTCAGTTACATAACTAAAAAGGTGTTATGACATTTCTTTACTCCTAATTTGTAAGACTGTTTTCGTAGTTTGTCATGTTTGGACCCGGTCAATTCAAGGAACGCACAAGTATGAGGCTAGCTGCTATAATGATGTTAGTTCGCTTATGTTTCAGTTTGTATCTATAAAATTATTCTCAACTGTTTTAATAGAGCAACTGAATAAACACATTAAGGAAAATCATTAGAAAAGGACTGCAGTTGAATTGTTTTCAATATAGTTCGTCACCACCAAAGTTCACCATTCTGTGATAAAAGGGCGTAGATAATGATGGCCATTTGAGGCTTCATTACCGTTCTTCTAGCAGCAGGATATTATGCTAGCGGCGCTAACTCAGATTTTCTTTTTCAAAATAAAAGCCATCATTGAAATTTGTATGGCAATATAGTTAACAATCTAAACTGTCAATCTAGTCTGTCATTTTCTGTTTAATGTCCGTTCCAATGTTGTTCTTATCTGTTCTTTTTTACAGGCTAGATTGTTAACTATATTGCCTTATAAATTTCAATGTTGGCTTTTATTGTGATAAAGAAAATCTGAGTGCTGCCTGCGTAATATCCTGCTGCTAAAATAACACTAATGAAGCTTCGTTTGGCCATCACTAGGTGTAGACTTTGGTTACTAGATTTTCTTTTGAGTTGCTTCAAGGAAAAATTCTGAGCACACAAACACTCAAAAAGACTGAAAGAACGCTGTTCTGCACAAAATGTTGCAGTCATTCATTCACACGGCGTTACGGGTGGGAGGCATGCCCAGGCCTTCTTTAAGTTACCTAAGTAGACAAGGCCCTCTCAACATGTCAGGGAGTGTAACAGACCAAGGGAGAAACCAGAGTCCAGCAGTGTAACAGACCGAGGGAGAAACCAGAGTCCAGCAGTGTAACAGACCGAGGGAGAAACCAGAGTCCAGCAGTGCTGAGTCTCAGTGACAAGCGGGTCTGGCTGTGAGGCCTTTCAAATCTCAGTGGGTTATAGTCTCTATGATGATGATACCTTGTCCTCCTATGGAGACACTCTAGGATTCAGTGTGGATTACACGTACCTGACATTCACTGTCATAGATCTGGGGAACAACAACAAGTACCGATTCTGTTGCATCACTGTTCTCAGAAACTTTCATGTGGTTTTTCTCTTGATTTGATCTGGGATGGATGTTAAGCCAGCCTGCTTGTATGAAAGCTAGGAGTTTTCCCCCGGGCTAGTTAAAAACATATAGCTTGCAGTATAGTATTTTATCACAGAGTAGTCTAAGAAATCTAGATTGAGACTAGTTGTATTTACCCCGGTCTAGTTAAAAAAACAGAGCCTGGAGTGTAATATTTTACCCCAGACTGGTCTAAAAATATGCCATAATTTCCTGTTTATAAACCGTGGCTGATACACGGATTTTGCAAACATTTTGAACCACAGCAGTTAATACATGGGTGCGGCTAATACACAAGTTTACGTTTTTAAAACCGTTTCCATCTGCAAACTTTTTCACAGGTGATTGCTTGACGACGTAGATGATTCAAACTCGTAGCAAATATGATACAATTGGCGTTACAGGGTTTTCAAAAACATCTTTTCTTCTTCAACAAATTAATATTGGTAGCGCCCTATGACAGATGTTTAATATTAATGTACAATGTATGCCTTGGCAGCTGCCATACTTTGGAATCTGTTGTTTTTTCATAAATAAAAATAAGAAACAAAATTAATTTGCATTGCCTTCAAATTGAAAAATGTATGTCATTTGTTTTCTCACATGCACGCAATATGATGATATAATGTATGTAGCCTATTAATATAGCATGTTTGGAGTGTTTGCATGTGTGTGTTTGTAACCACGTTATGTACTACGTAGCTAAACTTCTCAACATAATTTGCGGCAGGAAGAGAAATCAGAGGTTGCTAGTTTACAGTTAACGAGCATCGAACAAGAGATGAAACAAATGCTTTTGGACCTGTGAACTGTGTGACAGTGGGTGCGGCGCCCCATAGAAAGGATAGACTTTAGGGAGCACTTACTGAAATTGAAAGTTGTGCACTGTATGGTCATTTTATGCATATATTATTACATTCTACTGTATGCACAATATGCACTCATTCAGGCCTATTAATCTATGAGAAGAAAATAGACTGCTGATTCATAACTCTTAGGGAGTTTTTTCTAGACACTGCTTCAACATTGTTTGCTCCTTGGGGTTTCAGGCTGGGTGTTTTGTAAAAGCACTTTGTGACAACTGCTGATGTAAAAAGGGCTTTATAAATACATTTTATTGATTGTTTGGTTAATTACATACCCGTCAGTGAAAATGAGTGTCAGTGAGTGAACTTGTTCTTTTCTCCATGATTTTCGACGGTGTGTAGTTGGTTATGGAAGCATTTTGCCCAGCTGCTTTAGATAAGTGTCCAATAGCCTGTACAAATGATGGTTGTAGGTGTTATTTACGGTAACGAATGAATTCAAACATGTGATAGAAAACTGATATCAGCCTGCGTGGTTGGGCCTTAGTATTTTGAAACTACAACAACTTTGCCTGTTGTGTGTCAAATGTCACTTTTGTTTTGCTGTTTTGAACACCCCTTGATTAACTACTAGAAATTAGCATGTAATTCAATGCATTTCTTTATTTCCTGTGAAGTTTAAACAAATGACTAATGATTATTAGACTTCCGATCTCTGTCCGTGATGCTGAAATATGCGCCAAAATAGATACGATGAAAGGCGTTTTCACGGTTCTCTCTAAGTTGTGCATTACATGCATTAGGCATTGTGGATGTGACAGAGATCTATATGTCTTTTAAAAACGTTTTCAATAGCATAGTAGGTCCTTGATGTCATGTCACATTGCTGTACTTTGGCTTTTGCTGAAATAACACCCCTGAATGTATGTACGAGTCATAATTCTCCAAATGCGGTTTATATATGGGTACGTTTAATACTCGCGGTTTGTACACATACAAAGCTTTAAAATGAATGGTGCGGTTTATACACGGTGCGGCTTATAAACAGGGAATTACGGAAGGCTGAGGCTAGTACTATTTGCCGCTACTTTATACGCTAGGTTGAAGATTTTAGTTTCTTCTTTGCAAGGAGTTGGGATCTAAACACCTTCCATAGGACTCTCCGGTTTTATAAATGACCAAACCATCTGATGTGTTGGGGCAAGACCATAGAATGTCTCACTCTGAAAAACTAAGATAATCCAATTGCAAAATAGCAAATACTAGTGGAGCAGCAGATTTCTGTGAAAGGGAGTCGTCTGGCATAGCTATGCTCTCTGTAGCAGCTGGTTGGGGTTGGGCTGGTTTCCTGTAAAGCAGGACTTTGACCTGGTGTTTGTAATCCTCTGAGAGTCATAAGATTAGGTGGTGAAGGGGTCAAGCATGTCCTGTAGCACATAGCTTTGTTTACCTTTTATCTATAATCTATCTCTATCTCCTGCATTGATTCTGATGCTGTCCTGGCCTAGAATAACACTCCCCCCTGTCTGCCGGTCTCCCTGTCCCCCTGTCTGCCGGTCCCCCTGTCCCCCTGTCCCCCTGTCTGCCGGTCTCCCTGTCCCCCTGTCTGCCGGTCTCCCTGTCTCCTTGTCTGCCGGTCTCCCTGTCTTCCGGTCCCCCTGTCTGCCGGTCTCCCTGTCTCCCTGTCTGCCGGTCTCCCTGTCTGCCGGTCCCTCTTCAAGCTATGTACAGGATTACAAAAATATGAAAATTATGTTGGTTGTCCTCCTCTGGTTGCCCTTTACTCAAGTCAACGGGTCAAAGACCTTGGTAATGTATGCAGGAGCTTATCGATGTTTGATTTATTTCAATTTCTTTATGGGTCTGTATGATCTGAGGGACAAATGTGTCTCTGATATTGTGAAGAGATTAGGCAGTTCCCGCCTCATTTTCTGTACAGTGTGCACAGCCTGTCTTTTGAGAGGCCATGTCTCTGAGGCACGGCCATGCCCACTCACCCAGTACATAGTCAAGGTTCTACTTAATGTTGGGTGAATCACTGTGTTATTCTGTCACTGCTCTGGGCTAATGTAGCATTCTTATTTGCTGTAGTGTGTCTATTAGTTCTGCTTTTGTTTTTGTTTCTCATTATTTGATTTGGTCTGTTACTCTCCTGTGGGGTCTATTTGGGTTTGTCAACTGGTCCCCAAAACCAGCTGGGTTAGGACTAGGTGTGATAACAAATAGTTGAATTGTCGAAATTTCGCCAAAGATGGCATTTATCGACAAGTTAATCAAATTTTCTAAAGTTACAAAAATACCTACCTTCTTGCATGCCCTGGCAGAAATTGTGAAATTTTGGCATTGATTTTGAAAATATGATCATGATCCCATTTCATGACTAAATGACTCACTGCAAGCTCACAGGAGTGGCCTTCAGATGGCTTGGCAGAAATGGAGGAAAACAAAACATCAGAATGACCTAGCTTCCTTCCAACTCACCTCTACATTTTCCCCTATCTGCTGCAACAGCCACTCTCTATCACTTGAAATTCCAAGCTTTTCCTCTAACCCCAAATGCTCTTTTCTACTTTCTAACTCTTTTTAACCCTCTACATTCTTTGCCTTATTCCTTCTTTCAAAATAACAATGTTATCCATACCTCATTCAATCAGTTTTCTGGGCTCACTGGTCGCTCTTATGCTAAACTGGCGTTTGCATTATATGCTTTTTCCAGCCCTTACCAGGTGATACCCTGCAGCTAGTGATGGCTAGCTGCTTGACATTGTGTCTCAGCGGACTTCAAGATGGCCAGAGTCACTCTCCTCCTAAAGAAACCAACACTTGATCCCTCTGATATTAGAAACTAGGCTGTTATTCGGTAAGGTAACTTGAGAGGGTTAATTCTTCTGTTAACTCTCTCAGAAAAATCTCCTTGACCCATAGCCAGTCAGGCTTCGAAACGGACCACTCTACCAACCTGCTTTCCTCCATGTAACAGAAGGTCTTGGCAATGGCCAAGCTAACTCTCTCCACTCTCTTCCCATCCTTCTTGATGTATCTGCTGCCTTTCACACTGAACCATCACATCCTAATTTCCACCCTGTCTGCTCCTACCAGGTGACATGGACAGGATTGGTCTCTGCCGTGCAGCATCGTACTACTGGTGTTCCCCATGGCTTGGTTCTAGGCCTTCTCCTGTTCTTTCTATACACCAAGACTCTTAGCTCTGTCATATATCCTCACGTGGTCTTTTCTATCACTGCTATGCAGATGACCCAGGTCCTGTTGGAGGTACCCTAGATGACACCCTGCAGGTTCATGCTTTACAACAATTGTAGTGTATGACCTTACATCACTTAGGAAGCTGCACCACTGTTTATCCAGGCACCTGTTGTTCAAACTTCTCAAGTTCTCCCATGTCACCCTACTACTTTGCACACTACACTGGCATCCAGATGAAGCTCGTATCTGCTTTAAGGCCCTGGTGCTTTCCTACGGAGTAACCGGAGGAACATCTGTTCTCTGCCTTCAGGCAATGCTCAACCTTACATTTTCTACCTGGGCTCTTCATTCAGCCACCTCTGGGCTCTTGGCTATCTTGCCCTTTTGGGTTCCTGATCCACACAGTCTAAACTCTCCTCTGTGCGGGCACCTCAATGGTTAAACCAGCTTCCCCTGGAGATTAGGACTGCAGATTCTCTGCCCGTTTTCAGAAAACTATTAAACCAAATTAATGATTATTTAGAAGTTGTGTAATATTATTTAGCAATGTAGGTAAATATGCCGTGTTGGTCACCCAACCACTGTCTTAGTTAAAAAATAGGCAGAGATAAAAAACATGATACCTCAAAAAATATACTGTCTAAGTTAAAATATAGGCGGAGATCTACCACTCAGATAAAAAACATGATACATTAAAAAATATATATTTCCTACGTAATTAGGTTTCTGTAGGATGTAAGCCAAATACATTATCACATAATATTGTTTGACCAGCCTGCACATTGTTTATCTACGTTTTTATTTTAATTGGCTGATTTTGCCTACACCGTCCCTTCCTTGACCAAAATATGGGGACACGCTGATGAGAAATTGTTACCATTACCATATTCAGAAAAAATGAAACTTTTTTTTTATTGTAATAAAAGCCAAACTTAAAAAAGCAAGCCTTTCCATACGGCTCATAATAGCAGTGCTGGTTCTGGGCAAGTGGTAAAAGGCTATGTATAAGTGTTGACATTACTGAATAACTGAACATGAACTCACTTATATACACCCCACCTTGTTGCGGTATTCGTTGACATTTTCTACTCCTGGTTTTAGGCTTTTGGCGTCTTAGTGTCTAACTTGGCCATGCGTGTGAGGATGTAGCCGACACAATGATCTGTATGGTTGTGTAGGTGGATATTGCATCTTCAGACACGTGAATGAGAACCCTTTGGCTACCGATGGGCAAATAAGTGCACGTACTGGCAACAGAGCGAGATAGGAATGGCTGATGAGATTGGCTGATGCGATTCACCTGTCTGAGACCTGTTTTTACTGAACCTGGGTCAGAGGTCGTTTTGGACACTACTGTCTAGGTTTCCTGTGACAATGTGGAGGCCAGCATTGAACGCTGGTGTCCTCCGATCATAGAGCATAGCTGAATGTTTTGATGTGAACGATAGGACACAGGGGTGAATGGCTGCTTCAAGTCTTAATAGCGTTGCTTTGGTTAGTTTTTTGGAAACTAACTGAAACATTTGACGCTAAGTGACAATGCTGAATCATCATGCACTGACTGGGAGGTGGAGAACTTTCTCACAGCTCCACCTTTCTGTCAAAACATTTCAAAATATCAGCTAGATGACATTGTCCACCGAGGCCCATTTTTGCCTCAAATAAGACTGTTTACCATTGGAAACCATTTCCATTTCCTGGTCTCATTAACAGTGTGTCTCACAAATAGACACAGTGTAATAGCAGCTGTTAGGTCATGTTTAGCTTCTTTCTCTGATTTAGTGAACATCGACATGTTGCCTAGTGAATGTGGGGTTTGCTCACTCTGAACTGTCAGCTTAAAATCATCTGTCTTTCTCCATTTTTCTGCTCTTGTTTCTAAGAACCATTCATTTCTGAGAATTATTAATTTCAGAGCGGCTGTGGTCATATAGCTAGTCTTGAAGAGGTGAGTCTGTCTCCCTGCATTTCAGTTACACAGACTACCTTACACCTCCAACTTGCTCGATTGCACGGTCAGAATTGCCATTTGTACTTGCATCTGCCTCATCGCACAACTATTCATTCCCACTTGCACACACACATACTTGTAAATTCGGAAATTTTCTGCCCTCATTTGCCTTTGTTGCTCATTTAGAATTGCCATTTTGCACTTTATTTTCCTTCATTGCACATCTATACATTCCACTTGTAACATACACTTTAGTTAATACTTACACATTTCCTGCCCTCTTCTATTTGCACTTCCGGTTAAATGCAAGCTGCATTTCATTGTACTGTACTTGTACTGTTCAATGACACTAAAGTTGAATCTAATCTAAAAACTGTAACTGGCTGTGTCTGTACATGCACATGTTTGTGTTGAACTGTCAGCAAGTGGCTGTCACATTGATATAAAGAAGGTAGCCATCATCTGAGCGACAACCCAAGGTAAGAAGCTAGCTAGCTAACTGTCACACCTCGATAGCTACAATGGATTAATGTCGTGCAGGTAACATAAGAGATTCGGCAGCAACAATAAGACCTCCGGTTTGCGTATTTTGTCTTCAGAATTTAAGTCTGCGATGTGTAGTGTGTTGTGTATATTTTCAAAGGAAAAACTACCTGGGGTGAAATATAAATTAAACAAATTATTATTTAAATAATAGATGAAATAAGGTAAAGCAGGGTTCAACATTAACTAATGGCCCGCAGGCCAGGGGCCAGTAAGACCAAACGTCTGTACAGTAGACAGACAGTCACTGGCCCGTACCGCTGTCGTTTTTGTGACGAATATGATATCGTACGAGGCAAAGCAAATGCGATATTTTTTTTTCTGTGAAAGAACAGGCTCCATGGGTCGGAAACGATAATGGTAAGGGACACGTACTGCCCTTCTTGTTGGGCGTTCCCGACTAAAGCCGATAAGTCAGGGTAATTTATTAAGGGAACGAACAACTATCGAAAACTTGCTCTTAAGTTCCTGCAGCATGTCGCATGTATTGCGGCCAAACAGGCTGCAGACAACCCCGCGGCTGCACCAATGAATGTATGCCTGCTCCGAATGAATGAGGTGGTGCACGGACTACGTCCATGACATAGTCTGTTGAATACGGATAGAGAAACCATACGGACATGACATAGTCCGTTGAACACGGATAGAGAAACCATACGGACATGACATAGTCCGTTGAACACGGATAGAGAAACCATACGGACATGACATAGTCCGTTGAACACGGATAGAGAAACCATACGGACATGACATGGTCCGTTGAACACGGATAGAGAAACCATACGGACATGACATGGTCGACATATTTTGATTGAATTCAGTTCGGGCCAGTAGATGTGAGAAAAATGTTAGCGTTGGACCCTGCCAGGTAAAGAATATTATAAGGTGAAGCACATTGAGAAATGGTTAGAGCCAAGTTAATGTAGAGAAAATCAGATTTTTTTTGGTTATTAATGTTATTTTGCTTTTGCTTATTATCTTTGGAGAGGGTTTATGTTATAAATCTGGGAGGTGATTCATGAACAGTTTTAGAGAATGGTTAATTGAAGGGGAATACTTAGGTTATTAGGGAATTATGTTAAGTATTGTCAAATAATGTTAAGAAAGTTGACAAGGAAGAGAGACTAGTGTAAAGGGATGACATTATTGCAGTACTTGAAAAAACTTGTTTGTAGCATCACATAGAAAAATAAGGTTTTGTGAGAATTGGAAGTTTGGAGATAGAGTTTCAAGAGGCTGCTACACTGATGGTGGGGCTGTGGTGACAAGTTTTTTCTGTGTGTGGCCAGTATACTAAAGATAAAAGCAGAAACTACTAATTAGTCATCGGAAATAAAGTTTGTATTCAACATAATACCGTATCTCAATGAAATGTACTGAAATTAATGGATATGTGACACAAAAAGGCAATTTATTATTTTGGCAAGTAAAAAATAAGCTTGGCTGGTAGATTTTTTTTTTCTTTTTTTTTGGCAGGTGAGCCAAAGAGTTAGTTTCTGACACTGGCTGTGGTCATATAGCTAGACTTGAAGAGGTGAGTCTGACTCACTGCTGTGACTAACAAGGTCGACATATTTTCCTGTCTGCATGAATGAATATTCATCCATTTCTTTATTAGATGGCCGTGATTCTCAGGCTGGCAAGCTGGCACTGTTTGTCTGTTCATCAGCACATTTCTGTTGGTCCCTGCTGCCATCAGTGCGGGATGCATAGTACCAACACCTCCCCTTCTCCATCCTGCCCCCCCCCCCCCACGAGGTTGAAACGGGACAGGACACCATCAGCACTGCTAAGGTTGGAGGGACTAGCCTATGGTTGGACATAGTCCATGGAGGGCCTAGAGTCAGAGGGTTTGTTTCACCTTTCAATAAGCTTTCAATTAAGGGTAATAATAACCAACAGGGAGTTTTTTATTGTCTTCATATACTAAGTGGATTTAGATGGCATCAGTCTACTCACAGTTAGGGCTGCAACAACTAATCGATAGGTAATAAATTGTTGGAAATCATTTCCATTATTGATTAGGTAAGTCTATGTGCAGCATAGCTTAAAATACATTGATAGATGTTGTAGGGTGAGGAGTCCTCCACACCTGTGCACTGAGGTTGTTATATGGTGTGTACTGAGGGTGTTATATGGTGTGCACTGAGG
>JACXGI010017635.1:0-14223 GCA_016801175.1 Esox masquinongy
ATTTTCTGAGATACTGAATTTGGGGTTTTCATTAGTTGTCAGTTATAATCATCAAAATTAAAAGGAATAAACACTTGAAATATATCAGTCTGTGTGGAATGAATGTATACATTATACAAGTTTCACTTTTTGAATGGAATTACTGAAATAAATCAACTTTTTGATGATATTCTAATTATATGACCAGCACCTGTATACCGATGTTCATGCTGTCCAATTGTGACAGCGGCACTCATATAAAATTCCTTTGTACACAAACATACAAGGATTTTGGCTTGCTATTGACCTGTTCTTTCACCCCCTTTTCCCACCATCCCCAGTTAGTCATATCCAATTATATCTAAGAGTGTGTCTCATCACAACAACTCCAAGAGATTTGCCAGAGGCACAGTAAAGTCTCAAACTTAGACTGTGGTGGTCAGCCTGGTGCAACAAAAGAGCACTGCGCCACCTGGGAGGACCCCAAACACCATTTCAAGTCCAACTCTTATTACAAAGATGTCTGGGAACGTTTAGAATCAACACAGATAGACCATTACCAAGATATTCAGTGAGAAAATATAACTCCTCTTCAACAGCCAACCTCTTGTATCCTCTGCTAAAACAATTTCAAGTGCTTTTGTGTACATCAGTTTAAAAGCGCTGTATACTGTATATCTGATTTATTACCATTATCAGAACTGGTAGATCAGCCATTAACTTGCAAAACATCCTAACTGCCGAGTTCATTTAAGGCACATAGTTCCCCTTCCTTAAAAACATACTTGAGTCACATACATGCACTGCCAAGCACAACACTGTGTAAACAGCCTTATATTGTCACCCTGAGGGCCGCTGTGCTCTACGCCCTTGCCTTGCAAGTGTTACTGCATCGCTGTGGGTTCAAACCCCGGTCATGCCACTGCCGATAGTGACCGTGGGGTCTGACTGGGCAGCGCATATTGGACTCGTCCATGGGGAGGTAATCGGCATAGGGGATATCCACGTGCTGCCGTGTTCCAGCAACTTCTCTGGCGGGACACTGTGAGCGAATTTCCTCTTACCTGTTGGCCCACATTGGCTTCCTGGTTAAGGGAGGGGCTGTAAAATAAGTTGATTGGCTAGGTTTTGAAGGAGGCCTGTGGTGATCCCGACACCGCAGGGGCTGTTGTGGCGGTGGCACAAGGTCGTAAAGTAGGATGGGGAAAATGATGGGGTGAACAAAAAAAACAGCCATGTCCTAATCCTGTGTTTGACAGTAACAGCAATTAAAAGTGATGCACTAGCTGCTAAAGAGCGCACGGGCAACTGAGCTAGTTAATTGCCCAGCCAAAGGAGATTGATTTGTTTGAGAATAGTTTACCTTGCTGCAGGTTATGTACAGTAGTACCTTATTATGTTATTTACAGTAGTATGGTATGTACTGTACAGTAGTACCATATTATGTTATTGCCCTTCACATTTTCGTGACACCAAAGGCAAAATGGTCTTGCCCCTAAAATGATGAAATTCCAAGCCTGGATGTCATTGATGCTAAAGGGGGCAATACACAGTTTTAAGAACTAAGGGTATGCAGACATTTGAACAGGGGTCAGTTCATTTTTTTCTTTGTTGCCATGTTTTGTTTTATGTTTGTGCCATTCTGTTATGACATACAGTTGAATGTGAATCCTATAAGAAATAAAAGACGTGTTTTGCCTGCTCACTCATGTTTTCTTTACAAATGGTACATATATTATCAACTCTCCAAGGGTATGCAAACTTTTGAGCACAACTGTTAAGTGATTTTCTTTTCTTTCTAACCCTAACCCAAACCTTAACCCTAACCTTAACCCCAGTGCTGTGATACCTAACCCTAACCCAAACCCTAATCTGAACTCCAGTGCTGTGATACCTAACCTTAACCCTAACCTTAACCCCATTGCTGTGACACCTAACATGAACCTAACTGTAATGTTAAAATACATTTATTACATATTGTAGCGACCTTGGTAAAGCCACTACTCGTTCCTTGCTATCCATATACCCTGTGTCCATATACCCTCTCCTTCAGATATGAATGTTGCTGGTTCGAAACATGACTCATTCATTTTGTGCAAATTTGCAACGTTCGTAAAATATGATACGTTTGTCTGACATTCATATAATATTATACGTTTTAATAGCGTTTGTAACATATTATACATTGTAATAGTGTTTGTAAGATATGTTACGTTTTAGCCAATTTGTAATGTATTATACGTTTTGGTAGCGCATTGTAATGTAACCTAACGTAATGTAACAGATCATACAAAATCGGGATTTATGTAAAATAGTCTACGTAGTCCCCTGGGACCACGTTGCAACAGTATATACAGTAGTACTATGGTATGTATAGTTTTAAATCTGTAATGGTTTGTGTAGGGTAGGAAGTAGGCACAGGCAGAGTGGAGGTTCCAACCGACAGAGAAAACAGAAGGGAACAGCACACAAATGAACAGGATCTCAGGACAGACAATAACCGACAACACAGGGATGGGAACCTATTTAGGTTGTTGTTTTCTATCCCTGTATTGTCGGTTATTGTTTATCCGTGGACTCCGCTAGCCTAGTGTTCTGGTTAACTTTTCCTGTTGTTTTCCTGTTGGTTCCATTAAATGTACCTGTTGGAACCGCCACTCTGCCTGCGATTACTTCCACAACCAAGGAAGTGACAAAAATCTAAACAAGATGTGATAAAATATCAATTCTGATTGCAGCTAATTGCTTTCCAATTGTACACTGAATAAACATTAACGCTAACTTGCAGTGTGTAATTCATACCTGGAGTAAGAATCCAAGAACAAAAAAAACCTCCAGAAAATCATGAGAATGCTCATGAAAAAATAATAAGTTTGCTCAAGATTCAAACATATAGCTGAACCAACATACAGTGTTGCCTGCCAAAGGCGAACTTGAACTTTAAATTTAACTCAACAAGCTTTTTCAAATTCAGCTACATTTTTAATCAGTAATCAAGTAAATATCAAAAATGAATTGACTTAAGTTTTAAGTTTATATATACAGCTCACTGTGAGCAAAGCTTGTTCAGTTAACCAATGTTCACACGTTAGAAAAATGTCCTTCTAAAGGTTAGCCAACTCACAAAGTAACACTGATTATGCAACTGATTAAATGTGCCACTTTACTCCAATTAACATACTTCCAGTCACATTTATAGACAGTGCGACAACAAAAAGAGATCTTGTTTTGATCGGGGTTGGCATGTAGACTGTTTAGGGGTTGTTTAAATGTAATATTAGAGTTCTTTCATCAGTCAGTTGCATTGATATGGAAGTAGTCAAACACACCATTATATAGATTATGTAGCACACACACACACACACGCACACACGCAAACACGCACACACGCACACACAAACACACGCACACACGCACACACACTCACTAGAATCTTTTTGCACATGCACACTCGCAGTCTGAGCCTCCAGTATGAGTATGGGAAGATGAACCAGACAGCATGGTCCCGGGTCTGTTAGTACTAAGGAGTTGGTAAGACAGCACAAACAGATCTGGAATCAGGCTAATGCCCGCCTGCAAGGTTGGATGAATTATTCATTGTGAAGTTACAATAAATGTGCTGTTCTCCCAAGTTCTTCTAATTCTAAAAAATTCCAAGCAGATGGCACATAGCCTCTGGCAGAGGTTGGCTGTTGAGGAGGAGCGAACGGCGATGGGGATATGGAGGTGCAGGAGGAAAGGAGGTCGGTGGCGTTTGGGAGGAAGAGGATGGAAAGGAGGGCAATGCGGGAGCAGTGGGACTAAGGAGAAGAAAAACAAGAAATTCAGGGATGGGGGAAGGAGATGAGAAAGATAAGCTGAAAGCAAAGGGTCCGAGACAGAAAAAGACATGGAGAGAAAAAGACAGAGCGATAACGAAACAAAGGAATCAGACAAAGATATTGATACAGAGAGGGGAGAAGGAGAGGGGGGAAGGAGAGGGGGATGGACAGGGAGAGGTGGGGGCTGGCTGGCAGCTGGGTATCAGTAAACGTGATATCTCCCCGCAACTGCGACCGCTCTCTTAAAGACTGTTATCAGATTACACAGACCACTCCAGATACTCTAGTGGTTCAGTGGGCGCTAAATACTTTGCTCCTCCAACCTCTCCTCCACTGCTGGCCAGAAGGAGGTGTAGGAGGTTGATGTTGTTGAGGAGATTTTTTTTTTTACATGAACGCATGCCAGCATGTTACAAAGAGGGCCCCATTGGTAACAGGGAGGCGCCCTAAGTCTATGGAGACATTCGTTCATCTTGCAAGCACATTCTGAACTACAAGCACACACTGAAAAGTACACAGACAGACAAGCAGAGAAACACACACACACACACACACAAACACACTGTACCAAGACTGTTCCCAAGGTACTGCTATTACAAATCCAACCGGCTAGTCAGTTTGTTTGAATAAAACACTTTTTTGGGAAATGTCCTGCTAAATTCTATTACGCAATGAAAGATTATTGTATGTTCTTTCTGCAGGGTAACTCCAATGCCCACGCCGATTCTGCCAGTCACTCCTGTGGTGAATGCCTGACAGTTGGCCCTAGACTGGGCAGATCTGCTGCTAGACGACACGTCACCTTGGAGCCCAGCCACACTGGTGTAGGTCTCATCCCCAGTCCTTCATACATGTATATACAGCCCATTCGGATGTTTGTTTTTCACTGTAAACTGCACTTATCCAGATTTCTTGCTGGTAAATATGCTCTGTTATTCTTTTCTTGTTTTTACGTTCACGTTTTCTGAATGTGAATTAGAGTCAGGCTCAGTTCATTAACAGCTAGGTGTTTCTTCAATACCTTCAGTTTTGTTTTTACAGGCTTTATATTGTACCTGGTCACTGGCGGATCCAGGGGTTGGGCCTCTGGGGAACTTGCCCCACCGGAAATCTGATATGTGCCTTAACTACCCCTCCTGGTTACTGCAAAATATATAACGTTATTTCTAATTTCAAATGAAAACTTTACTTAACCATACATAATGTCCGGAGGCCCCCACATAAGAAAACAAAGTGCAACCCTTTTGGCAATATCACAGCAATGGTTTATCGGACTAATGGTGGAGGATGAGTAATAAATGTAACGCACCAGTATTTCTGTTTCATCGCGGCTATAATAGTTCCCCGCTCCACGCGTTGTTATGCACTGTGTGCAGGTCAGCCGATTACAAAGGTTATAACAAATCAGAGATGTAGCATAAGTTGATCATGTAAAAATGCTACTGCAATTCATTGTATTGCTGCTAAGAAATTGACCAATGTTTATTATAACAGAGATAACGTTGCTAACGTTGACTTGATGATTCAGTGCAGCAGGCTAAATTATGTTTAGCTTTATTGCTGATGGTCAAAAGTCAAAGTATTTTTTTTGTCAAGTGCACCGAATAACATGCGTCATTCTGAACAATGAAATTCTTGTGACCTGGCACCAGGGCCGGCACCAGGCATAAGCAACATAAGCGGCCGCTTAGGGCCCCCGACCGCTAGGGGGCATCTGACTGCTAGGGAGCCCCTCACTGATAGGGGAGAGGCGGCCCCAAATGAAATTTTGCTTAGGGCCCTCAAAAGGCTAGAGCCAGCATCGGATGGCACGCAACATCTATGCAGAAATTAAGAAATATATAAAGCAAAAATAATGGCAAAAAATAAAAACACAAAATATATACACGACAATAGTGACTAGAAGCAATTCCAGATAATGTAGAAATAAGAATATGGCCAGTATGAATAGAAATCTTAAATATTATAAATATAAATGTCGTAGTGCCTGTAAGTGGATATATTAAAAAAATGCTAATTTACGCTAAATGCAAATAGGAAGTAACCAGAGCATATGAAGTGTTCATGTGATCAATAGCCTTATGGTGTGGGGCTAAAATACGTTTGTGAGTCTGGAAGTGCGTGACCTGATAACGTCCGATAACGTCTACCAGACAGCAGCAGTGTGAACAGACCATAGCCTGGAGCGCTGTGGTCTTTGATAATGTTCCGTGCTTTCCAAAGACATCGTGTATGGTAGATGCCTTGCATGGAGGGGAGATGGCAGCCAATGGTACGGGCCTCTGGAGGGCTTTGTGGTCAGCAGCGGTGCAGCTGCCGTATAAGACAGTAATGCAGCCTGAGAGGATGGTTTCAATGGTGCACCTGTAGTAGTTGGTGAGAGTTTTAGTAGACATGCCAAACTTCTTGAGTCTCCTCAGGAAGTTTAGACGCTTTTGGGCCGTTTTTACTGCCGAGTCTGCTTGCCTGGACCAGGTGAGGTCATCTTTGATGAACAAACCTGTCACGCCTGCACCTTCCCACATCCCGGTTTCCAGTTCCGCTCAGTCCTTACCGGTTTTGAGGCTCCCCCGTTCCCGGTCTCCTGCCTATTGAACTCACCTCTTCCCCATTGTACTAATTAGGTATCCAATTTAAGAGTATCGGTTGCTAGGTCACATTTTCTAGTCTTGCTTTCTTTTGTTACGTAACACTCCTGTGTTCAGCTTATTGTTTTGCCCATGGCTACTTTTTGTTTGTTATAATTCCCTTCCTTTCTTTATTAGTCAACCCTTTTGGCCCTTGCATCCAAGACTCCAGAGTGTTTCCTCTGTCGTGGTGTTACAACACCGAGGAACTTGAAGTCAGAGACTCTCTCTACTTCAGCTCCATCGATGTGTATGGGGGCGTGATCCCCCCTCTGCTGTTTTCTGAAGTCCACAATCATCTCCTTTGTCTTGCACCATCTTAGGCCTGATCTCTGACAACAACGAGTCAGGCTATAGAGACGAAGTAAGGTCACTGACTTTGTGGTGTCAGGAAAACAACCTCCAGCTCAATATCAGCAAAACAAAGGGGATGATTGTTGATCACAGGAAGCAGCGGTGGGGAGACCACGCCCCCATACACATCAATGGGTCTGCAGTAGAGAGAGTTCACAACATCCGGTTCCTTGGTGTCAACTTCAGCGATGACTTGACCTGGTCTCATCACTCTAACATCTTGGTGAAGGAGGCTAGGAAACGGCTCTTCTTCCTATGCTGATTAAGGAGATTTGGCATGGATTCCAGGATACTCACCAACTTCTACAGATGCAATATTGAGAGTATCCTGTCCAGCTGTGTCACCGCCTGCTATGGCAGTTGCACCACCCTCGACCGCAAAGCACTTCAGAGGGTGATTAAAACAGCAGAGCGCATCACGAGGTCTGACCTGCCATCCCTGCAGGATCTCTACACAGAGAGGTGTAGGAGGAGGAGCAAACGAATCATTACAAATCCCAGCCACCCATGCCATGGACTATTTACCAAGCTGCCGTCAGGCAGAAGGACAGGAGTATTCTGTCCTAAACTAACAGGCTATGGGACAGTTTATTTCCTCAGGCCGTAAGGCTGCTCAATTCAGGAACCCCTCTTCCCTTCCATCCATAGGCCAATGCCTACTGTCACTTTATATCATGCTCATCTGCCAATCATATCATGCACACCTGTCACTTTTACATTGCACTACGGTTGTACAGTTCTATAGTTTTTATTATTGATGCATGTTTTTTTGTACAGTGTTATTATTATTGATAGTTTGTGTTATCTTCTTATTTTTATATTATATTATATACTTTTTTAACTTTTAACTGCACTGTCGGGAGTAGGAAAACCAAGCATTTCATTGCCATAACTCGTTATTGCAAATGACAAATAAAACTTTTGAACTTTGAGAGAGAGGTTGTTGTCCTAGCACATGTAGCTAACTCACTTACCTCCTCTCTGTATCGGTCTCGTTGTTGGAGATGAGATGGTGGTTTCGTCCGTAAACTTAAGTATGACGTTGGAGCTGTTTGTGGCCACGCAGTCATGCGTGAACAGGGAGTACAGGAGGCGACTGAATACGCAGCCCTGAGGGGCTCCGATGCTCAGGGTCAGTGCAGAGGAGGTGAGGTTGTCCATTCTCACCACCTGGGTTCTTCTCGTCTTCTTGATCCAGTTGCAAAAGGAAGTGTTAAGACCCAGGGTCCTGAGCTTGGGAACGAGCTTAGCGGGCACAGCTGTGTTGAATGCAGAGCTGTAGTCCACAAACAGCATCCTCGCATATGTGTTGCCTTTTTCCAGGTGGGAGACGGCGGTGTGTGTCATCAGGGTGATGGCATCGTCCGTAGATCTATTGGGGCAGTATGCAAATTGAAGGGGGTCCATGGTGTCAGGCAGATGTGAGTTCTGACCAGCCGCTCGAAGCAATTCATGAAGATGGAGGTCAGTGCTACAGGGCGGTAGTCGTTCAGGCAGATGATGGAAGGTTTCTTCGGCTTTAAGCAGGTGGGGACTGCTGACTGAGTCAGGGATAGGTTGAATATGGAGGTGAAAACCTCCGCTAGCTGGTCGGCGCACCCCCTGAGGACACGGCCTGGAATGTCATCTGGCCCTGCAGACTTCCGAGGGTTCACTCTTTTAAAAGCTCTCCTCACGTCAGCCGTGGTTAGGGACAGAGTGTGGTCGTCCTGGTCCTCAGCAAGCCTTCCAGAAGGCCTGGTGTTGGTCTCCTCAAACTGTGCATAGAAGGTGTTGAGCTTGTCAGGGAGGGAGGCGGCGGGACGAGCATCACTATTGTTCCTCCCTTTGTATTCTGTGATGTGTCTCAGTCCACACCACATGTGTCTGGGGTCAGAGCTGTGGTAGTTAGACTCCAACTTATCCCTGTAGTCTCTTTTTCCATCTCTGATAGCCTTCCGTAGGTCATATCTGGATCTCCTCAAAGCCTCCATGTCCCCGGAGCTATAGGCAGAGGACTATGCCCTGATCTTAGCATGGACATTACCATTAACCCAGGGTTTTTGGTTGGGGAAAGTCCTGACATTGACTCTTGGTACGACTTGGAGATATATGCTGAGACCGAGCCTGTGTATTCATCAATGTCCCCATCAGCTGCAACACAAAACATCTGCCAGTCTGTGGTATTGGGGATTGTGGATGATTATTTTAACAGCTATCATCACTGTTTCAGAGTCGTAGCTAGTTAGTTCATGTTTTGCTGTGTGCATACTCCAGGAAATATTTGATGGCTGCGAAATTCTGCATAATGGTATTGATATTTCCCTAGCACATGGATGTTTTAATGTTTTTGCCGCTAGTTAATTAACGCAGATTATCCAATGTAATGTTCCATTAACATTCAGAGACAGGGCCAAAGGAGCTCTGATAATAACTGAGGCCATTCAAGGTCAGGTTCAGTGCAACTCTTTGTGTGTTTGTGTGGGTAAATCCATCATGCACACGTGGTGTGTGAGTCAACTATGACTTATTTAGATACTCCATTTAGGCCTACATCTTTTTTTCCCTTTTTACAGAATAAAAAGCTGATAGTCTAGCCCAGTGCCGGCTGTAGCATTTTGGGGGCCCTAAGCAAAATTTGATTTGGGGCTCCCTCTCCCCTATTGATTGAGGGCTCCCAAGAGGTCAGGGGCCCTAAGCAACTGCTTATGTCGCTTATACCTGGAGCTGGTCCTGGTCTAGCCTCACCTCAAGATCCTTCCTAGAAAACTCTAGGGGAACAGGGGGAAGGCATTTATTGCCCGATGGTACAGAGACAATCCCTGGCCTGAGTAAGACTATTTATATTATGTTTCTTGTTACGAGTGCAGTCACTTCTCCCTTCCTAATGTTCCTGTTCCTCCCTTTGCATTCTGGGTACTGTAACTGGAAAAAGTCTTGTGTCATGATGGCATACTTTGAGATCACACAAAATCTGATTACCATTATAATGCAATGTATGCATGGAAAGAGCAGCGAATTAGTGAGCAGACCATCTATGCTCAATTCCATCAACACAGTGGTTATGAATAGTTCATATAGTTTTAGTAACAAACAAACATAAAAACATTTGAATTTAATGACTTTAAATGACTAACTAGTTGTACATTTTTAAAGATGCATGTTAATTTTTGTAGGGACTGTATTTTGAGTTAATACATTTACTTACTTATTTCTATATTTTGAAGATTGCTTTGTGTTTGCTTACTCACATACATACACACACTTGTTTTTCTATTCTTGTAGGGACTTGAGACCTATAACTTACTCTTAACCTCAAAAACCTAACCTTTATGCCTAAACCTTACCCTTAACCTCAAAAACCTAACCTTTATGCCGAAACATGACCTTATCCTTAACCTCAAAAAACTAACCTTTATGCCTAAACCTAACCTTATCCTTAACCTCAAAAACCTAACCTTTATGCCGAAACATGACCTTATCCTTAACCTCAAAAACCTTACCTTTATGCCTAAACCTAACCTTATCCTTAACCTCAAAAACCTAACCGTTATGCCTAAACCTTACCCTTAACCTCAATAACCTAACTTTTATGCCTAAACTTAATCTTACCCTTAACTTCAATAACCTAACCTTCATGCCTAAACCTAACCTTATCCTTAACCTCAAAAACCTAACCTTTATGCCTAAACCTAATCTTACCCTTAACCTCAATAACCTTACTTTAATGCCTAAACTTAATCTTACCCTTAACTTCAATAACCTAACCTTTATGCCTAAACTTAACCTTACCCTTAACCTCAAAAATCATAACTCAGAAATAGTATTTGTCCCAGTGGGAATTGCAGTAGAAATTCACTGAACATTGTTCTTGTAATTACTTTCTTTTCCAGTAGGAAGTTACAGATAATAGTAGTCAAATATGGTGGTGCCATTGTTTTTGTTATCTCTAAAACATTCATATTTGAGCAGGCTAAAAGTGTTAACATTCATTTGAATAGACTTAAACGTGTTTTTCTCTGCATCTTTTATCTTTATCGAGGTCATTTCCGTTGGATCCTTTTTCTGCAAAAGCAATTAGTGAATTTGCAAATCAGCTGAGAGTTCCACTGTTTGTCAGTAGCTGGTTGAAGTCTACTGGCCCCTTACAGGAGATCCTGTGCAAATGTTGACTTTCAATAGTGGTTGACTGGCTTTATCAAAGTCAGAAGAACTTGAGAGTTTCCTGATCTTCCTCCTCTTTCTCATGATTATACTCTTCCTCAGAAGAAGGTAACAACCCTTTCCTCAAAGAATTGTACATACATTTCCTTTCTTCCTGATGATCCAAGAGGATCTTTAAATTATGTAATCTGGTAGACTGATGTTTATTTTATTTGCCGTTTAAATATTCAAACCAAAGTAATTGTAATAGACCGTGTATTTTCAAATACTCAAAATACACAGGAACACAAATATTTTAGACGACCGATACTGAAATGTGCTAGAACACAGTTCTGATATCCCAACCAGCAATACAATGGCAGCTGTACCCAACCTTTTCATCTACCCCGTGGCGTGTGTATATGTTGTACAGATGTGTGGGTGTGTGTGTGTGTGTGTGTGTGTGTCCATGCCCAGTTCTCTGTCGGCCAGCGCAGGGGCCAGCCAGACACAGGGCTTTTCAACAGTAATCCCCAACAGTCAACTCCAGACAGTCAATTTAATCTAGCTCCCCTTGGATAGGATGTTGTACATCTACAAGAAGATGAAAATAATGTTTAGCACCACCAAAGGCAGCCCACCTCCTCTGGACATACGCTCAACCTCAGGCTCCGTCCGGCTCCACAGACCACGCCCATCTGTTTGTTCACATTGGTCTGCCACTGGCAAACTGGCAATGGGGGTTTTTTACATTTTAGTCATTTAGCAGATACTCTGATCCAGAGGGAATTATACTAGAGGGGTCATACATTTCTATTCGTTTTTTTCTGCTGTCCAGGCATTAATGCACTAATGCATTATCTTAATATGCATTACGCATATGAACCATGACCAGTGATATGACCTGTGACTCTTACAATGCTGATCCTCTACCACAGATACTGGATATAATGACAATCTGCCCTTATGATAGGATTCTTTATGCAGAGATGGACTCGATTTTTTTACACAAAGATACCAGAGGCACTAGCTCCCACCTGTTCTCGTCTTTGGATTGGTATATAGAGCTAAATATGTTAATACTTTTTTGTAATATTCAGAGTGTTGACGTCAGCTGCACTTTTTCAATGGAGAGTGAGATGCCACGCTAGCTTCTTGAATACACAGGCACTGTTTCACATGAACAGGGACTAATGTCGAGTGTTTCTTCTCAAAACTCCCGGGATAATTCCACCCGTATATTTGGAACAACCTAAGCCTTAATAAACTTATATTACACAAGTAAGCTTCAATTATTCATTTTACCATTCATTTTTATCTTCACTAAATTCGACCTTCATTAGTCCCGTACTAAAACTCTTGCTTAATAGTTCATTATAAATGCTCAACATGAACAGATTGTTACATCCACCTCTGCCTTTAGATGACCTTAAACACACAATATTGGTTATGGAACAGCAAAGTGGCATATTTATTATGTTGTTGTTGTTTCCAACAAACAGCACAACAATGTGAGAGTTTTAAATTCCTCCTGGACGTATTTGTGTAAGTCAATAAATCACCTTGTCTAACCAAGATTCTGTAATTGTTGGTAAATGCACAGCTACACTCTTTGCTGTCTGATGATTTGCCTTCTTAAAAGCATGTCAATTACGTTCAGACCAGGATACGGCACTATGACTGAATGTAAATTGCAGTGCTAAAACGGAATTGTATTGTCTTGTTTATTGACATATCCTTTACTGTGAAAGCCTGGGACTTACTCCCGCTTGTGGTTTTGAGTGACAGAACAAAGACCAATGTGACGGATAAAGTTAAATCTGAACTGCATAAAGGAGTACCCCAGAGTTGAGGTTTGGGTCCATTGTTGTTGACACTGTATGTTAATGATAGGGAAATACTGTGAAAAACCACATTACCTGGAAACTAAGTCTTCTCTCATTTAACCAGTCTTTTTTCACTAGTGTATCTTAATTTAGTACTAAATTAAAACTAAACTAAATACACACTATTTTCGAGGAGCAACACCTCTGACCTTACTACCCTGATATGGGTATAAATAGAACAAGATCTCACATAAATATTTTAGGTATTTGAATCAATGATAAACTGTCATTTAAAACACATTAAATTATAATAGAAAAGCACACCTAATTTCTGTATAATTTTATGGTTTTCAGTTGTGTTCAACACAAAATCTATTTGAAAACAAAGAGGGGAATTAGAAGCATACTAATATGCCCATACAAATTATTCCTGTCCTTTTCCTTCCTTCAACACACAGCATTATTTTTCTTGCCTCTTTTTTGGGCTAAGGAACATGAAGATCACTTTACGTTACCCTGGGGTTCTTAGAAACGTCTACGAGCATCTTTCGATCAGCTGACTTGGTGGGACAACCTGTCCTATATAGATTGGCAGTGGTCTAGAATTTTCTACATTCGTAGATGATCTGATGGACAGTGAAATTATTTGTTTTGACTTGCCTGCAAGGCTTTGAAAACCTCCCAGACTCATGGGCATCAAGAATCTTTCTTCTGAGGGCGTCGGATAGATCTCTTGATCTTGACATGATGTGTTACCACACAGTCATATGGTTAAGAGCAAACCAGGCCAAGTCTCAAATCTTAGTGAAAGGCAAGACCTTTTCAGATGACTAACTAATGGTGTCTAATTATTTGCACCTGTTTTGGGGCATTTGATTCTAATGTTAGCCATTTTGAGTGATGGTAAAAGTAGGGGTGTACAAACTTTTTCCACACAAGGAAATTTCATTTCTCTTAATTTTAATTACATAACTTTCAACGTTACATTGTTTTGTAATTTGTTGAATTGGGTTCCCATCATTAATGAAACTGGTTGGAATATAGCTCAAATATCCATGTGTGAAATATGTTTAAAACAAGATGACATTCCTAGAGGGTGTACTGACAATTTTACATGAATGTAGTTGTTTTTCCCCCCTCATTTTATCCCAGTTGCATACAAGCTGCCAGTTTCTGACAACACATTTGCTTTTGTCCTTTTGAGTGATATACTCAAAATAATCCTGGGCTTTGCTTCTTCTGACCAAACAGTGCTGCTTTTATGTTTGCTTCTGCCTTTCTTCACACCTTGGCACAAAATCCAAAATATAAAAGAATATATTTTAATTATTTTTGCAGTCAAAGATTTACTTGAAAAAAGGTTTTATTATTATTATTTTGTCTATTATTAATACCCCCTCCGCACTGAAAATAAACATGTAATAAAAACCGTTTCCACTCCTTTTGTCTTATTGTGGACTGTTCAACTTGCAAAAATGTTGTAAGTACTCACAC
>JACXGI010017636.1:0-14233 GCA_016801175.1 Esox masquinongy
ATCTTAGAAAGGCTAATGTGTAAAGACTATAGGGATTACAAGGGTGTACATCACTATATATGATGTATTGAACCGTAATACATCGTTTGTATTATAAATATGATATAAAAATGTTCTTCTGTCAACATAGTATGAGGATGTTCTTGAGTTTTTTGGAAAAAGTTGTTAATTTTTCTGAGTTTATAAATTATAGAAGTCCGAACTTCACTAGCGATCTCGTGCTGCCACCTGGTGGCCGTTCTGCGTAATTACACGTAAAAAGAAGTGATTCATCTTCTTTCTAATTTCTTTTATAGTGTTTTATTTCTAGGTAGAAGAACCACATTTTTTTGGGGTGCCTATATTTCTGACCTTGTATTATTTGTTTTATTCATTAATTTCAACACAATGCAATGTAATATGACAGTAAAAGCATGGAACTATCAGGGAATACCATTGAAACAAAACTTCATAAGTGTTAGAATCAAATTTTATCATCCTGAATGGCAGAAATGTTTTCCGAAAACTATTTTTTTGCCTTTCAAACAGATGAGGTTTCTAAATGGTGACCCAGAAGTCTGTTTTTTATGTGTTTTTATTGTAGCGAAGGGGGTTATGATTACCAGGATACATCATAATAGATTATATCTATTACAGAAATGAATCTAGGACCCAAAATGTCCAAGTAGTGAAATCCGGCCGAAATCTCCTCGGACCCTGAGGCGTTAAAAATACACCAAGTATTATTTTGCGAATTACTTGCGATCGCATAAAAAGCATATTTGATCTTTAGAGCGCTTAAATGGCGAGGGAACACAACAAATGCATCAACCTGTTTAGTGAGAACAAGTACCACTTTGCGAACTCCACGGCATACAGTATTCTTGCTCAGATGTTCAGCATCACCGATGGAATACATTAAATATCCGCAGGGAAAATATCGCAAAAGCAAGGCACACTTGTCCGTTCAACAGTGAGGGCATTACTCGAGTGGCGAGTGGCATTAGATACGCCTGGCCCTAAAAGCCAGCAAAGATACGGAATTCCCTCAAATTAGAATCGACATCTTCATTAGAAAACACCATCGGGGTAAACTAGAGAAATTACACGGCCTCTAAACAACCACGCCCTGCGGAGTGAGCCTCCCACAATCCGTGCGGCGATGTCGATTGGGTCTTCCAAATGTGCCTGTCTTTTTGTGGGCGGAAGGGCGGTGTTTATTGGATAACATCGAGTTTACAATTAAGATTACCTGCTCGGTGCAGTTTAGAGATGCAGCGTAAATTGCCATGGCAGCAATACCCCGCGGGTAAAATGTATTCACCTTTCGTAGTACTGGTTAATCGGTAAGTTAGACCCGAGGTCACTAAGTTACTCCTGAAGTTACCTCGCTTCGTAGTACACCCCTCTGAGGTAGTGTACAAGTTGTTTTTTTAACCAGAAGTTGTTGGTATGAGTGCATAAGAAGAAAATGTGTTCGGTCGTTTCCACGTCATGCCGCCCACAGGACCTACAGTTATTGTTCTTGTTATATCTTATTCTAAGTGTAACGGGCGTGCCTTGTCTTTAACCGTTCATATTAGGCTGGATGCACGTCCATTAACCTCTGTATGTTCTGCGTTGTGTTCTGTTGTGCTGAATGAAGGAACGACCCGAACCACGACAGTGGATTTGTCTGTACAAATCAACAGAAAAACACAAGGCTCTGAAACATGCAGTCTCCTCCGCACAGCACACAAGTCTCAAGCCCCAAGCCCCTCCTCTCAGCTAGTCTGGCGCGGACTGCCCATACATACATGACTGGAAACTTTTAGTATTGACAGCAAAAATACTTTTAAATGTAAGTGTGAAAACGAATTAAATAAATTATAGAATGCTCAATGTATTTGACAACATGAATTTCTTTCACATGCTTAATACAACCAGTGTAAACACGTGAACACTATGCCAGATGAATTATAATGAACATTATGCACATACCTGTACAAATCAACAGAAAAACACATAAGGCTCTGTAACATGCAGTCTCCTCCGCACAGCACACAGGTCTCAAGCCCCTGTTAGCAGATAAGCATACATAAAACCCTGTAGTCTAGCACGTGGAAACATGTCTGCTTTAAAGCTTGCTTGTTTGCTTGCTCGGTTTATATTCAATTGACACATTAACTGCATGTTCACAACCTAAAAACAAACATTTATACATGCATAAAACAAGGTTTGCATCGTCCAAAAACCGAAATAAATGTTTAAAAATGACGAGCAAATATTATATTAATTCTCTCAGCTAGTCTGGCGCGGACTGAGAGAAGCACCTGAATGACAGCACAAGGCCTGCGATCTCTTAAAGTGACAGTACAGGTATTAACACCTTGGTCTGAATACAACATTCAGGAATAAATATAGGCAATAAAGCATATCTTAAACATACAAAAAAATATTCATCAGGATTTGGTGACATTTCAACTGTAAAAGTAAAGATATAATTTCAACCCGGTTACATAAGGAATTCGTTGCAGGGACATACAGCTCCGGAAAAAATTAAGAGACCACTGCACCTTTTTCTTTCCTTTCCAAAAAAAGTTATAGTTCCTTTTCAGCTGATCTGGATATTCAAATATTCTTTGGAAATTATGCCTCTAATATATTTATTACATCTAACATCTGACAGATGCTTATCCCCTAAGTATAAGGAGGGTAGCCATGTTTTAAAATTCAAATACTGTAATGATCCCTTTATCATGGCAACAAGAGCAGGTGGAAGGGAATTTCTAACTGTAATACTGTTTAGGATGACATGGAAACTCATATTTTTGTGTAAAGTTATAATCAATAATTTTACCCTGTTCATTTAGTAAATCTTTAACAAACCTTATGTTTTTTTTAAACCAATCTTCAAAGAATAAAGATTTGTTACCATGTAATATATACCTATTGTTCCATATAGGTGTATTATGAGGGGTAAAGTTGTTTGTATGTCAATTTCCATGGCAATAGTACTCGCTGCTGAAAGTCGGAAAGATTTAGTGGTAACTTTGATAGATTTAAATCACATCTCAATAAAATATCAATACCTCCCGTTTTTTTTAAAATTGAGGAGGGAAAAACAAACCACAACCTATCACTATTAACCAAGAAGGACTGCAGCCATTTAGTTTGAAGCATTGAATTCATACAAAATCAGTAGCATTCAGTCCCCCATCCTCATAGGATCTAATAACATCCCATTTTCTAATGTAGTGAGTTCTATTTTTCCAAATAAAATTGAAGTTGATTTGGTTTATGTTTTTTATATGTTTGGACTGAATAGGCAGGGATACTGCAGGGTAGACTAATCTGGACAAACTTTCCATTTTTGTTAGTAGCACCCTACCAAACAGAGAAATATCCCTCTGAAAGTCAGCTACTCAGAAATTTCTGGCCCTTTTTTTATATTATTTTCAACATTTAGCAGTTCAGTGGTATATCTATCTTTTGAAACTGTAATCCCATGAGCGTGGTTTATACATGGGCCGAGCTAAACGTCACATGGTAATGGAGGCTAAGCTGGGATGGGATCTGGGAAAAAAACTCAGAACAAACTGAACCAGTGGTTGCAAAGGGTCTTATCTCTAAAAGGCAGAGTGTTGCTTACCAAAGCTGAAGGGATATCCAGGCTTACATACGCAGCTCTCTCTTTACACTTGGATAGTAAAATCTGTAAAGACATTGATAGAATGCTTTTTGACTTCATCTGGAAAAATCATATCCATTATATCAAAAAAGTGTTGTTATGAATAAATATGAATCTGGTGGGCTAATTTATTTTGAATTGTAACTACAATGTAGACAAACTCCCTGTAAAACTGTCCACTTTTCACAAGCAGGTCCTCTTAGCTTGGTCTCTTATTTACAAGCATAATTTCTCACCTCACAGATATCTAATTTGGAATAAAAGAGATATTTTATATAAGAACAAGTCATTTTATTTTGAGAATTGTGTACGCAATCAGATTCTGCTGGTGGACCAGCTATTTAATGTAGAGGGGTGACTTTTCTCCTATAGAGATTTTTTATCAACATATGACATTCCACTTACGCTGAAAGAATTCACAATTGTATTTGACGCCATTCCATCAGGCACAATCATGCTTTTTAAGTATACTGGCAGACTTCCACCTACTTCTGTCTCCCTCCCCGATGTGGCTGAATCACCAGTTGGAAGAATCTGTTTTTCCCAACTTCCTCATAATAATAAGATCATTTGTGCATTATTTCAGAAAGAAATTGTTTCTATTCCAAATGTTACATTTTATTGGAACCGATTTGTAAATGAAATTGATTGGAAAAAGGTTTGGATGATTCCTCACAGATATTTGATAGTAAACAAGGTGAAAGAAGTATCTTTCAGAATAATTCACAGATATTACCCTGCTAATCATTGCATGATTAAATTTAAAAGAGACGTCAACACAAACTGTTCTTTTTGTGGAGACCACCCAGAAACTGTTTTGCACCTCTTTTGGCATTGCTCACACACCAGAACATGTTGGCAAAACCTCAGCAGATTCATCATTGAACATATTTATAAAGACTTTGCCTTATTGTGGAAGGATGTTATTTTTTACTTTTATAAAAGCCATAGTAAAGAAAAGATGTACTTCATTATAAATTTATTAATTCTTTTGGCAAAATTTCACATTCATAAGTGTAAATTCAGCACTAAAAAACCTAGTTTTGTACTTTTTCTCTATGAAGTTGAATATAGTGAGGACATGAAGTAGGGAGGCGGTGACCAGCCTCACACTCCAGTGCAGTAGGTGGCGGCATATGCACCTTCAGTTGGATGCGATCTGACAACCAAAGAAGAAGAGAAACGTCATCACGTTATGGGCGCGTTCTCCTATGAACATCCGTACAAAGCAATTTAGCTTTAAACCATGATATATGGATGTGTCAACTTGCATCACGGTCGTGCTGTGGCTGCGGTTGCATTAACTTGCTTTTGCCCCGGGAAAGTGGCATTACACTAAATTCACATTGAGGATGGAGGATTCTTCGATACAAGTGATTTTTTCTTGCCTTTTATTCATGCTATTTCTCTCTGTCTGCAGAGCGGAGGATACAGGTAGGCTTGAAACAACCCATCTTCTTACTTCATTGGAAGTGATGTTTCTCTGTTCAGTGCCCGTTAATAGTCAATTGACTTGCGAATCTGATCAGAATAAAGCTAGACCACTGTGGAATGTTAAACCTGTCAAATATCTGTGCACTTGTCTAACATTTCATGATCGTATGTTGAGGGCAGTGGTCGCAAGTCTGTTGTTCAAATCTGCAATTACATATTGCGAGCTTGGACATTTAGTTTGAAAAGCTTGTACAATGAGGTATAAACACATTTTACAAAGTCGCAATTCCGTAACAAAACTTGCAAGCTTATTTTATATTCAGATTTACAACAAGAGCCGACTGAAATGTCCACGTGGTTCTTTTTATCCTTTCATTCACACGTGTGAAATCGCTTATGGATCGGTTAGCGGCATCTTGTGTCCACTCCTCAGTAAGGAAAGTAACTATTGGCTGTCTTAAAAGCAGCGTTGCCAGCTCCTCAGTAAGGAAAGTAGCTATTGGCTGTCCTAAAAGTCGCTAAATGACGTCATCACCTAATTGGCCATGTGCGTGTAATTGTGATGGACGCTGTAGGGGAGAGGAATAACATCGTGGGAGAGACAAAGTGAGTAAAAAACACCCTAAATAGGTTTAGAACTACAAGTGAACTTTTGTCGATTCTAGTTTTTTTTAATGCCACAATTCCGACCCTCCTCCTTCATCCGGGCTTGTGACCGGCAAAAGTGACCCAAAAAAGAAACACTGGCGGAGTTACTTAGTTTTTAAAAAGAAAATTATTTTAGTTTTCTTAAGTTTGGTTTAGTTTTAACCTTATGGCCCACTTAGGAGCCTACAACAAGTTACAGTAAAACATGAAAATTTTTAACAAAAAAAAAATGTTACAAATGTTATGGTTAATCTACGTTAACAATCTAAATGGACCCAAAAGAGACAATAGAAAAAACTGTCAATGAGAGAAAATGATGGTAACTAGTCTGGCCCTAATTCAGGTTCATAGTTTTATTTTTTTCCAGACCCCCCTCCACACACACACACACACAGGCTGCGCTGGCTCACAGAAAGAGTGGGTCATTGTCATTTTGGTCAAGGCTCTTCATGGCAGGTTCAACTGAGGGAGCTGACTTAAATGAGTAAGCGGCTGATGTGCCAAAAAGCTGCAAAACATTATCAGGCAGCTGGTGCTCATAGCAAACCTCACCAGACAGCTTCAGTCCATATCGGATGTACAGGATGGAGTTAGGGGTCTGCAAGGACATCCAATTTCTAAGTTTGCCTTTTACCACACTCATCTGGCTGAATACTCTCTCGACTTCTGCATTTGAGTGGCAAGGAAACACAGACACATCAGCCATGGCAAGTTCTTGAAACAGGTTGATATCAGCTGCATCCCTGAACTTCCAAATCTCACTCCAGAACCCCAGTGTGTTTTTTGTCTCATTCCATTTACTAAGATGGATGGCACGCCATTGCTGGACAATCTTATCTATCTCTGCAGGGGAGTAGCCAAAGAGCTTGGCTATTTTTTCTATTTCTCCAGGGCTCTTATTGTGCTTTCGAGTTTCCTCCACATTCAAAACTGACATGTACTGCAATGCTTGGATGTTATCCGGCAGTCTCACCCTCAACTCATTAGTGAGGGAGATGGTGAAGGCTACATACCGCTTTCAGAAATTTTCATTCTCAGGCGCAAGGTGGAGCTCAGCTGCCTTTGACTCAAAAAGGTAACCAAGGTACGGTTTGGGACTGATGTATCCATCTATTGGCCCTAGTACAACAGATGGAGTACATCAACATTTGCCAGTGGATTCAGCACCCTGCTGCTCACAGACTTGATCAGGCTAACCAAGCTGTCAAGTAGCTTAAGAGGATCTACCTGCTCTCCCTCAAAAGCCTTCATGGCCAACTGTACCTCACCCAGCACTGACTCCAAAAAAGTGAGATACAATATGTTTTGAGGATCACTGTACATGGAGTATAAAACCTCATTCATGTAGCAGTGTTCACTGTACATGGAGTATAAAACCTCAGCCATGTAGCAGTGTTCACTGGACTTGGTGACTGCTAAATGCAGCCTAAGCTCCTCCCACTGGTTCAAAATGCGTGAAACTGTGTGTTCAGTGGAGAGTCAACGAGTGGCACACACCTTGGTTATCTGTAAATGTTTCTCCCCACAGTTGATGGTCTCATATATGGCCTTGTAGGCCTCCCTGCACTTTGGATAAGTCCAGTTATAAGTCTCTCGTACTCCACACTACGGGGGATGGTGTCATTGGAAGCATGACTTACAGCAAGCTGCAGAGAGTGGCACACACCGCGAATAAGAACCAGATCTTTGAGGCTATACTCTTCCTTCAGCACTTTATGGACCCCATTGTTAATCCCCATCATAACAGAGGCATTGTCAGTCCCTATCCCCAGGAGTTTCTCTTTTTTAAGACAACACTTCTCGAGGAAAGCCACAACAGCACGGGCTATAGATTTGGCATCTCCTCCCTCCAACTCAACAAGCCCCAGAAATGTTGATACAATTGTCTGCTTGGTGTCACTAAAGTACCTTATCACAACCCCCGGGTACTTAAACACTTACATCCATGGACTCATCGAGGAGGAGGCTGAAACACTGGTCACCCACATCTGCGACCAACTTTTTCAGAAAGTATGGTGCTAGAACACCATTCATCATTTCTGTGCACTTTGTCATGTGAATTTTGAAGTGGGTAGCAGCAGTGGAGTCTGAGAAAGCAGATCTACATGCTTCTCCAATGTGATCACATGCCAGCATGGAACAGTGTTCAGCGATAGCTAATGCCATGTTGGCCTCAGCCTTTTTTGCAGTCAGCTTTTGCCGGCCCGCGTAAGCGGAGCCGGCTAAGAAGAGCGAATGTCTCTGACTGACTGACTGACTACTCCTTGTTAAATAGTGTAGTGGTTAGAGAAGCAGACTTGTGAACTATAGGTCCCGAGTTCGTATCTCCTTGCAGGCGATGCGTAGTACACATTATGAATTATTCCGTTTAGACAAACTTCGCTGGCTAAAACCGTTACCCTTTTTTGCCGTAAATTTTGTTTTTAACCATAAATGGCAGCTTGTTTTCGGTGGAACTGTTATAAGGCTTTGCCTTTTTTTACAGGCTTTGCCTGTAGAAAAACAGCTGTCATGTTTTTTTACATCACTAAGTTTGGCGTAGAAATCAGCCTTACAATACAGGCAGTATGCCCTTGTATCATCTTCAATAAACGGCTTCAACCAGCCTTTGATTCCCACTCCTTTTTGTATTTTTGAGTGTACAGTTTAGACTGAGACATGATGAGCTAGCCAGCTAGATGTTTAGCTTATGTCACTGAGAGTCACACACACAGTGGACGAGGTGAGTAAGTAACTGAGGCTGTGAGAGTCAAATGCAGTGATTTATTTTTGTGCAGTGACTTATTTTAGACAGAATATTTTACATTTACATCCCGCCCTGAATGTAAGCCAGGGCGGGATCAGCCAGCGGCGGCTTCCCGCATGCGTGATTCATTTGCAATCTCTGGACGTGGAGGTGTGAACATCTCCTGCTCTGACTGCAGCTGGGAGGGACTGCTGCGCGAGGACTGGGCTACCTGTGAGTGCTTTGGGACGCGGGAGGGGCCCACTGCAGCACCCGCTGCTTGTTGAGAAGAGTAAGAACGATACATGCTTTCATGTCAGTCTCCAATAACACCAGAAAAAGTCAATTGATTTGTCGCTAGTCGCTTTTTTGAAAAAGTCGCCAGAGGGGTCTGAATACTCGCTAAATATAGCGACAAAGTCGCTAAATTGGCAACACTATGAGGCAGCTGAAATTATCCCGCCTTTGCTGTTTTGACCAATCAGTTACTTACATTAAGCTAAAAGGCTGGACCAACATAAACAAAACAGAGTAGTAAAGTAATCTCTGTTCATTAAAATGAAACTCACTAAAAGAAAACGGAGGGGATTTTAGCGCCTACTAGCAATTGAAGAGAAGCATGACAGCCCCCACAGAAACGGTTCATTAACGACAATGGGTGCATGCCATTTGTTTTAAAAACTACATCTAGCAGGTAGCGTTTTTGAGCAGTGTATATAAAGTTATTCCCCTGCAGTGTAAACCTGTGGTGTCAATTATTTACTTTTAAATTCCAGTAATATAACTGGTCAGGTTTTAGCATGATTGACAGTTGTATTCAATATTTTGGGCAGAATATTGTCTTTAGGAGTATAAATAGTGTTTATACATTAGTGAAATAAAAAGCATGAAACGTGAGAATCTCAATACATATTGTATCACCTAAGTATTGTGATAATATCATATTGCAATTACCAGCCATGGCATGTTGTTTCACAATCTATTCATAAACGAGCTGTGAGTTTCCAGTAGCTCATCATCAACATGTTGGAGACTACTGGTTTATACACAATAACAAACATATTCATAACTATATTCATAACTACTATTCATAACATAATCATATTCACAACTGGAAAAAGGCAACACATATGTGAGGATGCTGTTTGTGGACTACAGCTCTGCATTCAACACTATTGTACCCGCCAAGCTTGTTCCTAAGCTCAGTACCCTGGGACTCAACACCTCCCTCTGCAATTGGATCTGGACTTCCTGACGGGCAGACCCCAAGTGGTGAGAATGGGCAACCTCTCAATCTACACTGACCCTGAGCACTGGAGCCCCACAGGGCTGCGTACTCAGTCCTCTTCTGTACTCCCTGTTCACGCATGACTGTGTGGCTTCAGGAAGCGGCAGAGAGGGGATCATGCCCCCATACACATCAATGGACCTGAAGTGGAGAGAGTCTCCGAATTCAAGTTTCTCAGTGTGTTCATCAAGGATGACCTCACTTGGTCCAGACAAGCGAACCTGGCAGTGAAAACTGCCCAGAAACAATTATTCTTCCTGAGGAGATTGAAGAATTTCGGCATGCAAAAACTCTCACCAACTTCTGCAGGTGCACCATTGAAAGCATCTCAGGCTGCATTACTGCCTGGTACGGCAGCTGCTCCACTGCAGACCACAAGTCCCTCCAGAGGGTGGTGAAGTCTGCGGAGCGCATCATCAGCTGCCATCTCCCCTCCATGCAAGGCATCTACCATACACGATGCCTGAGGGAAGCACAGAACATTGTCAAAGGCTACAGCCACCAAGGCTATGGTCTGTTCACCCTGCTTCTGTCTGGTAGACACTACCGGAGCATCGGAGCATTTCCAGACTCCAAAAAATTGTTTTCCCTCAGGCCATAAGGCTCCTCAACCAGCAACACTGATCCATGATCATACTGATCACACATGAACACTCCAGATGCTCTGATGTCCTTTCAGGTACTTTTAATGGGCATTAGAATATTCCTTTGCATGTACCATTCATAAGCATATTACACTCATATGTATCTATAATATTCAATACTTCTACCATACTGTTCATACTCCCCATACTAACCTTTCTAAAATTGATGCTAGTTTAAATTTTTTATGTATATTACTGCCATACTTGCCATAACTATAATATTCAATACTACTACCAATATTGCTGCTAGTTTACAGTACTCTTTTTAAACTGTGGTTATGTATATTATTGCTTCATCCTTGATATATTTTTACTGTGTACATTTTTCTTAATTCTCAATATGTTGCTGCGTGCTGTGCCACTATTCATAAGCTTATTGCACTTGTGTATCTATAATATTCAATAACTCTACCAATAGCTGCTAGTTTACACTTATGTATATTACTGCCATACTTGCCATATCTAAATGTTCAATAATACTACCCAGATTGCTGTTGGTTTACAGTGTTATGTATATTTTTTGCTTTATTTTCTGTCTAGCTATATTTTTGCTTATATACTCTTATCTCTCACTACGTAGTTGTCGGGTGCCATGTCACAAGAATGTCATTGTTCAGGATGACGTTGTGTTGCTCGGTGCATTTGACAAATAAACCTTGAAACTGAAACTAGGTAACTAATCCACTGTAATTCTGTCTGGACAGCTCACTATGTAGAAAATTAATTTATTGTCATTCTTATTTATTCATTATCTTATTAGAAGGATTTTGTATTCTGTATGCTTGATCAATTACACATACTGAAAGACCTCGCTCTCTCGCTCTCTCTCTCTCTCTAACGCCAGTATCTGTATTCAGGGGCAGTGATGAATGGAATGTCGGCTGAGCAGTGCCTTGGCTCCTTTTTAGCAGTAAAAGAAACAGGCCTCTGCCAGTGCCATAAAACCTCCATAAGAAACTGTTCTCTAGGAGGAAGCTCTTGAACAGCAGGGGGTTATTATTACTTACATCCTACAGGTGAACAGAGCTCTATTCTGTATTGGGAAGAGCATAGTTAACTTAAGTCCCCATATAGTAAATGTCCAGACTGATATATCTCAGTCTTTGACCGGGTTGTCTGGGCATCCCACATTCTATGATTTTCTGTCTCCTGGAGCCATCTGAGTGCAACCTTGCATTTTAGACAACCTCATAGTGGCGACTATTCCTTGTATGTACATTCTGCAAATGCTAATTCCGTCATCTGTACTGTTTGAAGAGAATATAAGCTTGAAACTTGAAATGCACAATCTGTCATGACGTTACTCTGCTAGTCTCTGTACTCATTCTCTGTTGATGTTGTGGCGATTGTTCCCGTGGATCCACGTAATTAAACTTGAAATAACCAACTGGTATACCAGACTCTGAGAAGTTTTTTATTTTAATAAATCGCGAACATTTTTCATCCTCCACAACTACATCAGTGTCCCTGAAGTATTATCTAATAATAAATGTTGATATCATACAGACCCTGTCTCATAATATCATGTTTTTCTGTTCCAGTTCAGGTTGTTGGTCTGTCAGAACCAGTTGTGGTCACCATAGGTGACGACGTCATCCTCCCTTGTTCTCTGAGAACCACCATCAGAACCGTCAACGCTGTTGATGAATCAGTGGAGTGGCAGAGACCTGACCTCAAACCAAAAGAGGTGCATTTCTACCGTAACCGTGTTGACTACAATGGTGACCAGAATAACAACTACAGAGGAAGGACGTCTCTGTTTAAAGATGAACTGAAGAATGGGAACATCTCCTTAAAACTGACCAGAGTGAAACTCTCTGATGCTGGAAACTACACCTGCTTTGTTCCAACACTAAAAAGTATTTTTCAGAAAGACTCTGTTGAAGTTATTGTTGGTGAGTCATTTAAGTATTGAGACGATCATTCCCGTAGCTATAGTAAACCGCCAAATCAGGCTAACGTCCGCTAGGGCCATCAAGAATTTGGCATTGCCATTAAGGAATGCCTCCTTTAAAATGAATGTCTGCTGCTGAACCACTCCTGTTACGTCTCGTCCAATGGCAAAAACACTCGGGTTAAATTCTTGATAATCCAAAATATAACTGATGCACAGTTTAAAAAGCTATCAGGAAAGGCAAGAGCAATTTGGGATACGAACTCTGCATTCTGATTCCCCTTTGTAATACACATCTAGTCGTTGTGCCATGAAGTGTTGTAGGATATTATTGAAGAAAACCATGTGATATTTATTCCTGACCAGCAGGTGTCACTACTGTGCAGTGAGTTCGAAAGCCTTGAGAGAATGAATAGTTTTTGATGGACCGTGTAAGCAGAGCCGGTGTTGTGCCGAAAATTGTCCCCCTGCCAGAATCTGTCCCCCCTTCACATGAACGCGCACGCTATTCTCTGTTTCTGCGATATGCTTGCTTGTGTGTTGATGTGTGCCCTGTACTTTGTTGTCAGTTTAGCATACGTTTTCCTGGTCTTAGTTGAACAAAACATTATTTATCTCTTTAAAGACAAAAGTAAAATGATTAAGTTTTCCGCATTTTATTATCCACAAAAATTGCGGTTTATTTGCACGGAAGAAACCTGTAATGTGCAGTTTTCTGTTAGGCTATATGTTCCAGTGTGTTAGCGTAAGAACACATACGTTTTCCAGAAGTATACACCATCATCGCTGACATATCTCTCGTCCTCTTGACTCATTTGGAGGTGTTAGTTTAAAATCTAGCCATAGCTTTTCTGACAAAAAAAAATTAGCCAGTTATAGCTGATGTCCCTGAGACCCAGCAAAACATGTTTTAGAATTCAGATTGTTTTATATCACTGTAGTGTTTGGTGCATAACAGACATATTAACAAAAAATATATTTGTTATTCTATGTCATATATATTTATTCTATTTTGGGGCTTACCAAAATAGAATGACTATATTATTTTATTTTGGCAAGCCCCTTACTTGCTTGCCAACTCCCACCCCACATGACCAGTAATGTGTGCCACAACATGTATTTTGCTCTAAGGATAAAAGTGAACACCTTACAAGGGGAGGTTGAATTTCGGCTTGCTCATTTTCTTGCCTGCTGAAAATAGTCCCCCCTCCCTATCTTGAGACTGGAAGGTCTGACCAACTTGTAAATCATATTGGTAGCTCATGTTGACCAGTAGAGTGTGCCTCAACAGTTGGTTTTCTTTAGTGACAAAAGGTAGCACCTAGTCACCTAGTGATGGCCATTCAAGGCTTCATTAGCGTTATTTTAGCAGCAGGATATTATGCTGGCACCACTCACATTTTCTTGATCTCAATAAAAGCCATCATTGAAATGTATAGAGAAATATAGTTAACAATCTTTCAAAAAGAACAGACAAGAATAACATTGGAACGGACATTAAACATAAAATGTACAGACTATATAGTTTACTAGGTAAGGTAATATACCTTATATTTCAATGGTGGCTTTGATTTTGAAAAAGAAAATCTGAGTTAGCGCTGCTAGCATAATATCCTGCTGCAAGAAGAACGGTAAGGAAGCCTCGAATGACCATCACTGTCATCACCTATATTTATAGATACTGTATCAATGTCATTCACGAATGGCTAATTAGCTGTTAAAATGGCCAGTGGCAAAAGAGAATTTGTTCAGGATAGACAAACTTCACTGGCTACAACCTTCAATAGCTACATTATATAGAAGCCTAAAATGAAACTGTTTACTTTTAAATTGCGACTATTTCTGATGGATTTTCGATTTATGTCTTAGGATTTGTTCAGGATAGAAAAAAACCTTGCTGACTACACGATTCTCTCGTCGTTTCACTTGAATTTCAAAAGTCTGTTATCGT